>KZ308581.1:634852-668963 GCA_000376725.2 Ladona fulva | reverse complement strand
TATATATATATAGGTATATAATTTTATGCACACCTATCCAAGCAGACTAGAATTGGAATCCCCCACCAGAAAAAGGTCGTCCTGGGAAATTATTTAGGAGATTTGTGGGAAAGCCAAGGATGAGAGAGAGCAGGAAATCAGCCGAGTGTCCCTGGACAGAGCAAACAGAGTAGCACTCCTCTGAGAAAACATGGATCTCATGGGGCTAAGTGGTCCATCGGATGAGTGATGGATCCTTATATGGAGGCTTTTAGCTGATGCCTCTTTTGTTTTCGAGAGGCATCTGCACCAGAGGCTGTGCCCAACAGATATAGGCTTCATACGGGAGTGCATGCAATACCTATTTCGTCTGATTTTATGTCTTATTGGCCGCAATGAAGAGAACTCAACGAACTAATCCTGAAATGTGTTTCCGTTTTTTCCTTTGTGGTTTTCCTCAGCGGTGAAAACCGTTGTTTTCTTCACCGGTGAGTAGACCGGAGGGCCTGATTGGGAACTACAAGGCATGGCTGCAGAGACCTGCTCAATCAAATAGCCTATTTTTCGTTGTGTATTCGTATTTTACATTTCTACTTTTACGTTTAACGTATTTGAAAAGAAAATGCAACAAGACGATTTACGCCAAAAAAGCCTTCATGCGTAAACAAATAAGCAAATAAATACATTATTGACACAGGACATACAAACAGATCACCAATCTAATCATCATGTAAATTAAAAAGATTCATTTGACTGTAATGCGCTGTAGACTGTAAAGGGCGATGGTATAAGTTGTTTGATAAGTTACGCCTTTTATTTCAGAAGAACACTTTTTTTTTGATGAATTCATTGAGAAAGAATATCGTAGTTGAAATCCTTTCGGTAGGTCGAAAGCACACTCAACTGAACATTACAACGCAATAAAGAGGCAACTATTAATGACCCCAACGCGTCGCCGAAACGAACTCTTTAAAGTTATGGATCAAGTTTTAATTAATTTTCCTTGCTCCAACTATTCTCATCCTACATGAAGAACCATGTTGGAATCGTTAACCAATTTATTGTAACAAATCTTTTCAAAAAGAAATCTTATTCTTTTCTATTTCATAAAAATGATACCGTTACAATCCCTCAATTGGAACTGGTATTATTTCTCCGCATTAAAAGAGTTTCAGGACAATTGCACCAACGAAATTCGAACTCAAAGATTCAAATTCCACTTTCTTGTTGTTTCTAAATTTTTAAAGAAATTAAACCACCAAAAACCATCAAGGCTTCTTGATGGTTTTTGGTGTTTTACATTGCTTCACGTATATGCTGTCATCAGTTGTTACTTCTATTCTATTATTATCGATGTTGGAAATTTTCTTAGCAGTGTTGATGGCAAAGCCGTACACTATGGGATGGGCCCAAGAGTAATTTTGAAACAGCTAAGGTCATTTTGCACTTGAGCAAGGAAATAAAGAAAAATAAACTTGTTATTTTAAATTCGTTTTTTTCCTAATTTCCCGTCCACTTACAAACTGTAAGCGAATGTCGAACATATATTCTTAAAGGAATACGAAAAAGTTTCGAGATAAAAATATTGGAATTTCGCCGCTCAAACGGGCGATATAAAAAATAAAAGCGTGTTCTATGTGAACAATAAGAACGCCACGTCCGAATTTCTCGAATCGGTGCGAAACGATTTCCAGCCAAATGAAGGAATGGGTTTCGCCAAACGAATAATTCAGTCTGCGGCTGACTGTCGCAACTCTTATTTGAATCAAACTCAGATTCTTCATTTTAACTTCTCTCTTCCGTTTTATTCCGAATCTCCGAGTGACGTCACCCGCGATAAAATGCACATTCAAATATTTGGCACTCGTGTTAGAGACCGCTAAGGCCTCCATTTCCGAGGAAACAAAATAGCTGCGATTCGTATTGATCGAGAGATATTAAAATAAGCGCCGCTTCATTTATCCTTCTTTCCACCTCCGCTCTTTTGTTTCCAGAAATTCAAAAACTCTCCAAATAAGGTTTTCCTCGCGAAATCCGTTTCACTCGAATAGTTTCCGAGCTCTACAGTGTGTCTAATTTTTGTATTGTTCATTTAGAGCATAATCATTCTGTAATGAAGTTCATGAAGCATAAAATAAATGTAAAAAATATATTCACGTTATTTCTTCAGGTTATCACCCAATCGATAATCTCTGGAACAGAAGCAGGTTATCTCAAACTAAAATTATTGTAAAAACACGAGCTAATAGTAATATATTAGCCGGAATTTGAGATTAAAAGAGGCTTAACTTGCCGGCCTTTTTATCAGGGTTGACTGTCCTTTGGAGCCCATTTCATCATACAAGTGGGAGATCCCCACTCAATACACCACCGCCCTCTCATAAAACTAATTCCTTCTTCCGCAAAATTGTTTTCTATAGATTTCTGGCGCTAAATTAACACAAACGTAAGCTACTTCACAAATTTTCATTAAAAAAATGTAGACGTACAAATTAACAAGTTCTTCGGCACAGAAATCACGTTGAATCTTCGTCAAAACACGAATCTTATAGTTAACGCCGATTTCAACAACAAGGAAAGTTAATGATATCGAAATTAGTTCCAAAAACGGTGGATTAGCGGGCCTTAGTAAATTGAGTGTGCCGCATTCTGATCCGCACGTTGGACAACCCTGTATTACGCGGTCGAGGCAGACACAATGGTAATAAAGCCTCCGTTTATCAGCACTTTTACTAAAACATTAGAAATTTGAGAAGTATAGATTCCACCAGCCCATCCATTATAGGTGATGTCGGTCCCGGGGTTCGAATCCCATGAGAGCCTAGTTTTCCTGTCATGGATTGGTCTTAGGAAAGTATTTAGTCGTAAAAATGAGTGCCAAAATTAAAGTTCATCATTAGCTCTATTACCACAACCAATCAGAATAAAAAACGTGAGAAGAAAAAAAATATCCTGTAAAACTATAAGTTTCAATGATTTAAATACACGTTTGACCCGTATTTTCATGGCAGGGATATGTCTACTCTACTTATAAATTATTTTCATGTTCAAATCGTAAAAGATAAATCCGCAAACAAAAACGGAAATGGTTGGAAAAATAGTTTATCATGATATTCCCTGTACAAAGTATGTAATTAAGACTGTTTTTCCTAATAAAGATTTTTTTCCAAGGTATGAAAACGCTAAGGAAACATTGCATCGATTTTCTACTGAATGCAGCTTCCGCTTCATAACCTCCAACTTTTGCGTTTCCGATAATAAATATCATCAAAATTTCGTATTTTTAGTCGACACGATTGACAAGTCAGGATTTCAATTTAGAAGATCGCTGCAAATACGTATTTTTTACTCCTCTCAAAATTCAACCAACCTTTCCTGTTGATGTCGCAAATAAACACGTTTACCGATTCACGAGGAAACTCACGACAGAGTCCAAAAGAACGATTTACGGTTCTGCTGTTTTTATTTCCAAAGGCCAATCGGATATATTGTTAACGGTTCACCGTAGACTATCCCACACCTTCCGGAAGAGAGTAAACCAAAGATAAATCACTTCAAAAAACAAACCTTGAGGATAGGAGGGAGAAAGGAAAAAAAATCGCCCACAATTCGTTTTCGCGCGAGCAATTTCCCCAAAAATCTATTTTTCGATATTCCCCACTCATACAGTCGATTACATTTCACGCTTTAAAACTCGAGCGCGTGGACTAAGCGAAAATTTACAGTGGACAAACACGTCCTCTTTCCACCGGCCGGCGCATGCGTTAATCAAAAAACTCGTCCGAATGTAAAAAATATAGAAAAAGAGCGAAGGAAAAAAGAAGATCGTGGGAGAGGGAAATGAAAGGCAAACATGGCGGGCGGATGGGCCTTTTGCAACGCCGGCCCACATGCACGTAGCGCCGCCATCGGCGAAAAAAGGAAGCGGGGCCATCGCATTGTGGAGTCAGCGTCATCACGCGGTGCACACAATGCTGTGGTGCGGGGTGCATCGGGGTGCAGCGGTGAGCACACAACCGCATTCGGCCCTCCCCTTCCAAACGACCGACATCACAAAGCTGCGCGATTCGGAATTCTTTTTTTTTCGGCATCCGAAGAGGGCGCCATCGGTCCGTCAAAGGGATTTTCCCTAACCACACGCAAATATTCACGCGTCCACATGCACGAGCGTAACCGGACGTGATTCACAAAGCGACCCGTGTCGCTGCAGGTACACAATCATTCCCCCAGGAATACAGAGTGCGGATGCAACCAAGGGATTTAAAAAGAAAAAAAGAAGCGGATTTCCTTGTTATCGCTAGCCGATTGGTCACCTTCGAATTCCCGCAAATCGGGGCGATAATTAATTCCGTGACGACGCTTTGAAGCACGCGTCCCTTTGTGCATTACGCTGTTTTGACTTCTCTCCCAACTCTAAAATCAACGCTTAATGAAATTCTACCAGACAACGGACTATCGCTAATTTGGTTTCCCTCTATGAATCTCCGAAAAGAGCGTAATTTTTCTTTAAGTCCGGGACTCGTCAAAGCGGTAATTTCCGTTTTTAAATGCGGCGATCGAAGAAAAGTTCGATGGTCTCCGATGCTTTCCGAAGTATTAAACTCGTTATTAAAATCAAAATGGTAGAGGGCAGCGGGCGAGAGACATTGTCTTGGACTGAATGGAGAACGCAACCGTCGGCGTGGAGAGAAGAAGTAACGCATTCTTATAACCACGGCTAGAAGTCCCGCATGAAACATCTAGGAGAAGTTTGCGAACAAATATGTCTATTACTTACAGATCTCACTGATTAATGTTACGTGCAAAAACGACTTAAGAGGTGTATTTAATTATAAACAAAGAGGAAATGGAGGATGTTTAAGGAATTAAATAAAAGAGACAAAAATGCAGGAGTCTGGATAGCTTAAGGAAAACAGTCCTCGGATAAGTTATCCTTGATAATGACGATGTATGGAATAATTAATTAATACGTGGCGATAATTACTGTAGCATAATATTATTATAACATCACTATATATGTACTATAATAAATACTACTTACTATTTACCAGGTATCGAACGGAACGGAAACGAACATTGATACCGAAATTAAATCTAATCCAAGAAAAAGATGGAAGAAGAGACCACCTGGTCTCAATCTCGCCCCACAATAAAGACGTTTTATTATTATTATTAAAAAGGGTTAAAGGGAACACGTAAAGGTATTTACCTTGAAAATTCCCAAGTAAGAGACACGAAGAGAGGACAAATGTCTGACGGAACTCAAACCCACGTTTGGTCGTTCTATCCATTGAGCTATTCGGCCATAACACTCAGAGACCTGGGTTTGAGTCCGGGTCCTGTGAGGCATTTACATGGGAATTTCTCCTTGGGGATTCCCTTGGTGAACCCCTATACGTGCAAAGTAACCCTAAACCCTTTTCCTTGGGTTAAGGGAGTTCTACTTTCCATCACTTTGTGTGCCTCGATGTCACGCGCTCATGTCTAAAGTCTCCGTAACGGCGTGGATGAATGCTCTGCTCAATGGGGAGAACAAGCAACCGTTAATTGGGATACCTGAGTTGGAGTCCCTTCGACATTTACGCGTCCGCTTCTCCTTGGGAAAAGCGTAATTTTTGTCGGAGTTAAAACCAAAAGCTAAAGAATTCAGAACTTTAAACGTAATCATAATTTATACGGTCTCAAGACTCGGTTCGCATTCCAATTATATTTAATCGTTGTTACATTCATTAACTGTGTAAATCGGTGACTTGCAGCCCATTAATTTAAATTTTAGAACGTTAAGAATTTAATAATTGACTTCGTACTTTATTTCTTTAATTCACAAGTTTTGTTAGGAACTCCAATCAAATGTAATTTTATTAAGAAGTCACGCAAAATAGAAACTTCTCAAAAAGAAGATGTAACCGAAGCGAAAAACCGGTTCAAAGCAATTTGGTGGAGGCAGCGGAAAACAAAACATTGCTTCTCAATGCTCAAGCGATAACTGACGCAGCGCAATTAATTGTAACTATTAGTAATATATTTCGTCATGCTGCGGCAGTAAATATGTGTGATAATTTAAGTTTCAGGTCAACCGAAATTCGGCAAAAAATGACAACCGAACTCAGCAAAGTAAGTAAGCGATGAAAAGGGGCAGCTTAGTTGGTTTAGAGCTACTGTCCGAAAAGTGGGAGAGCCGGGTTCGAACCACGACAACGGAGGACCTAAACTACTTCATTTGTTCATCGAAGTTAGCAAAATGAATACAATCAAACTTGAGAAAAAGAAGAACACTTATACCTTTACCACAGTAATATTTATTAACTAACGATCTATAAGATCATCCTCAGGTGTCACCTGAGGATGATCTTATAGATCGAAACCATGGTCGTGAGTTAATAAATATTACTGTGGTAAAGGTATAAGTGTTCTTCTTTTTCTCAAGTTTGATTATGGAGAACTACCACAAAGTCAAGGCCGAAGTAGTAGATTTTTTAAATGAATACAACATATGTCTGGACCCTCCCAGCAAAATGGAGCCAAAATACAGTCATCGGCAGAGGTCAGCGGCACACAGACAGCAAGCGAGGAATATAGTTCGCTCGACGAATTTCCAGGATGTAAAAAAGATGACATCCTGCTTTCTGCTGCTTTGCAGTTGAGCTACTTACTTTCATCAGGATTTGGATTCCCTTTGTCGGGATATCTAAAAATACACCTCATACTTAGAAGTCTTTTATAATGAAGATCTTTCAATATTCTAGTCTTTAATCATACCATTGTGAGAAACAACCATGCATCGAGGTGAGGAAGTGTGGAAAACAGGAATCAGAAAAATATGGCACAAATGTGAGAATTCATTTTATCTAAATGAAATATAAACAACGTTTTTTAAATTTCTTCATTGACTGAATTTCATTCTCAACGGAGGATATATTTATACAATTTTCTCATCTTAACCAGATGCAATATTTATTTTATAAAATTATCCAAATTTCAACTTTTTATAAATACTGCATGCCTTAAAAAGAAGAACATGCATTCAAAAGTATTATTAGTCGAACGAAAGTATTTTGTCAAAATATGAAATATTTCCGAACAAGAAAAGCTCCGCCCCATTGATTATTGACTCAAAGAGCTTTAGAAAATTCCCAATCATTCTGTCGATAGTTGAAGACAAATGCAACCCATTTTCGGCTGCCGCGTTCTAGCGTAGGGCCTTCCGGTTCAAAAACTAGGAATTGCGGGGAGTGACGGAATAGGAGTGACGCAAAATGTCTGCAATCGTCAATAAAAGCCGTCATCAACGCGCCTTGGTTTGCCTCAAACTGACCCATTTGCAAACATCTACGTAACAATCCAGTTGTGAGCAGAGTACGTCCTCTATGCGAAAAACGGCCGAACACAAAACAGGTAAACATCATTAAATCACGTTTTGGACGGGCAATCGTTATAGCGAGATTAAAGCGTCGTATAAATTCGGAGAAGACAATCACGATCGCGCTCTAAACAGGCAATTATGCACTTTATGCACTTACTGTTAAAAAAAAAATGACCCTTACATCGCACAGTAATCCCAAACCTGTTTTAGTTCTCTCCTTAAAGTCGATGTGTTTAAAAATTCTCAAATAGGAATCAGTAAAGAATGACTACGAGTCTAATGTGAAATATCAGATGACCTTTAGATTGCCAAGTGAAAAAGATTAAGGCAGGCGTAAAATGTTGTAAGCTACTGCAACCATTCAGCAGAAACATTCAGAAGGTGCAGTCACAGAAAGGTATCGTTCCGATAATTACAGTAAATTAAAATTAAATAATTTTTCGGAACCTCAGCTTTGACAACTTAAAAATTGGTAGAGAAATTGAACATTTTGAAGACACTGTACAATACGGACAAGTAAAACAAATGCATTTCTGATATATTCCAGACTCAAAAACATGTTTTATCATTCTGTAGACTAATGAAAACGTGGAGGATATAGAACGAAATAAGTGACTCAGTATATCGCAATAGTCACGGATTATGAGACTTTTAAAATAATGACGGGCGATAACGCAAATTCATCATTTGAATTTGCTGTAGCTATAAAATTTGAATCTTCAAGTTTAATTTCGAAGTTCGAAAATTGAGCATAAAGGCGACCCGGAGAAGGGACAATTGCTATCAAATGGAAAGTTTGAACGACCCGGAGAAGGACAGTGGCTTAGAAGGATATTTAATGCAACGTTAAAGGGCGAAAGGAATGAAAAAGCGTCAATCGATAAAATTATGAAAACAATGATGATTTTTACTATCAGTAAACCGTGATTATGGAAAAAATCCGAAAGTAGGAATAGTTCCAATACATACCGATTTACTAACAACAAAGATGGATGTCCAGGCGTCTGTTCCTATGCAAGAAATAGGAGGAAAGAGATTGTAATAAATTGACGAAAAGATTTGGGATTAAATACATCTGTATTTGCACAGTAATTTTTGGTTTTAGTAATGCCTTCACAAAGAATTTTAAGACGTTCCGGATTGAGGAAATGTATCGACTCATTATTTGTGTGAAGTGAATCATCCAGTAGAGTGAATATACATTATTTCTTATACATGCTGGGCATTGATAATAAAATTTAACTATTGCTGAAATAAAATAAGGATTGTTTAGGAAAAGTGATTCACACCTTTTATAATAATATTAAAAAGTCTTTATTTGAGCGAAAACCCGTCTCCTCCTCCGCCCATATTTGATTTGACATTGATTTTGAAATAAAAGTAGAAAAGAAATAAAAGAAGGAAATTGTGCACATAAGTAAATGAGAGTAGTAAATCAACATTATACAGAGTCATGCACGAAAAAAATAATTTTCATAATTATACAATACTGCAGTCACCTTCAATTCTGTTTTGTACTTAATAAAATTTGAGTAAATTATATGTCGATAATTAATGGAGATGATTACGCCAACTTTGATCGTCAAATTATTATTTACTATCAAAGAATGCATCAAATCTCGAGTAGAAGTTTTTTATGTTTATTTTCGTCTAGTAGCACTTTCACCGAAGGCGAACGCGCTACCCACCCGGCTGTCCCTCACATCTCCAACATTTAATCGAAGTATATAAGAGCGGTTTCAATTGATAAGATTTTAGATTTACTGAATTTTAAATTTAATAGTTAACTGAGACGCATTTTTCATGTAACTGCAAGTTTCTCTGTTAATCTGTATCTTCATAAGAACTCAGCAATATAAGTGTAGAGAGAGAAATGTTCTATCCCATGTTGAATCGACGCAGTATCTTCTGCAAGTATTTGAAGAAGAGCAAAACATGGTATCATGGCCCCAAATTAGACTTTGGATACTCATATACATGGCCGACTTCAATTGAAAGGATGCGCGAAATCATTTAGTTAGCTGTTTGAAGTTTCAAATGAATCGATTGACGGACTTCGCTCTATAACTCACGACTAAAGTCCTCCGCTTGAAAACGCACGGTGGCGCCATCTTTTTGGCGATGCAAAAATTCGACAGTGGAATTGTTTTCCTTATTTATGACATCTGCCCCGAGTGATAAGGACCGAAACTCAAAACCGTAATTTGGTGCAAAGGAGCATTGACAGGGTATCGGATATGAAAATCCGCCATAAATCCGACCAACCTTATCGGCCTTTTTCGCGACACCTCTCTCCCATCGCCATTCGGCATTTTTTCATCCGCGGATTTTATTTTTACGATGAATTCTGCGGCTTCAATCTTTCGGCTCTGATTGCGTTTCATTGCCCCCTTTCAAAAGCTACTGAAAACACCGCTCACTCTATTTCTACCAAATATTATTTACAGTGACTTTAAGGCGAAAATTCAGTTGTTTAGGACCACAGCATCGAATCATCCTAACCGAAAAACTGTTATTTCTGTCGAATTGATAACCGAACCTGAGCCAAAAGTTTGAAATCCCTAAACATAAACCGTTATTTTTCCGTTCCAATTATTGGATCGCTTTCTCGTCAAAATTAACTTGATTATTTATTTATTTGTTACTACAACTATTACTTTGTTACCATAACTACTTTGTTACTTTATTGTTTGGTACTTAAAAGTAACAAGTTAATCGATTGTAATAGCATAATTGATACAAAAGTTACTGTTAAGTCATACATAGTAAACAGATCATTATCCAATAAATAATTAATCTAGGGGATAAAAAATATCCAATTGTATGCACAAAGACAAAGAAATCATCTTCTGCATTGAATGGAAAGACCAGAAACCTCACACAGTCTACTATAGTGGACTAATTTAGGTAAATTAATTTTCTTATTAGAGTAGCAACTATATTCATTCTCATATGATCTTTTTGAAATTATTTTCTCATGAGGATTTGCTTTCATTTGATCCTAAAAGCGAAAAATTCTCTAAGTAAATTTAATTACGCAATGTTAATGTAGTTGAAAAAGTTTATTTGCCTGTATGCATGACTGTTCGTATATCAATATATATATATGTGCTGAACATCACTCCAGGACCATTCCTTCGACTTCAACCTAAGTTCACGTATCTGACACCGGCAATTCGAAATAAAACGCTTAGTAGATGATATTTACGTAATAGCGTTGACATCGATTGCTAACTATTGACAACGGCGTTGATAACAAACGCATCTTCGTTTTCAACTTTCGCAGGCCTCGTACCTTAGTACATTAATTTATATATAACAATCTAATAACAGAGGGAAAACGGACAAAGAAGAGCGACATTGTAGTTATACATTAAAAATTGTGAACATTTTTATGTTACACAAAAAATTCATTAACAAAGTTCCGAGTTTTTTGACGACCAACGCTTCCGTGAAGCTAATGTATTCCCAGAAAATAAATATTTTTTAGTCATTCTCGTTTGCATCTTTATCTTAAAATTCCGACATGATTAAAACTTTTAAAAATCGATTTCATATATCTCGAATATATTCGATATTATAGTATTAAAGGGCAACTTAAATTGAGTTCCGTCATTCTGAAGGGAATTTTCTAGTTATATATGGTAAAAATGTAGTATTTTCCCATTAGTAAGATATCTTAGAGGTTTAAAAACACTCCATAAGTCATATGTCTGCAGGCGGAACTCGCGTTCGGAGACAAACGGGAAGCTCCGGATGACCGATTTCTGAAATCGGTAATCCGGAAGTTCCCGTTTGTCTCGAAACGTGAGTTCCGCCTACCGACATACGGCTTATGGAGTATTTTTAAACCTCTAATTTATTAACAGCCGTATTCCAACTTCCTTGCCTTTTAGTAAGATATCTATTGATATATTTCCATTCCTTAGCCTCTCATAAGAGCTGTAGGTCATTACTAGATACTAAAATGAGACAAAAGCCTTGAGAGTTTCCCCCCTGCGGTTTCTAAGCTCGACCTTAAAATAATACCACTTCGTACCAATATATATTTGGCACATTTTAAATGATAATGGGGAAATGTGTAGAGAAAATATTCGACCGATTTCAACAAAGTACGGAGCGCTCTTCTTTTACGTGGAGAGACAAAGGGCGACTTTTCCTTGTTTGAATGAGAAATCGATTGTTTGACCACACACGGAGCACTCGAGGATAAGGGCGTGTCTCTTCCAGGAATCACCGTTTAATTCCAACACTATCGATTGCACCGAAAAAGCGAAAAATTACCTTATTTAACAAAGATGTCAGAAGAACAAGCAATATTGACCCTACAACCACATAGATGTAATAAATTACAAAGACTTTCTTGGGCAAAACTCGGAATCCTATTTTTAGAATCGGAGGCCCATCTCCTGCGATAGCACTTTCAGGAATAAGCTATTGAATAAACTCTTCATCAGGCCAAGTTGGAAAGAAACAAAGAATGAGACGTTTTGAGGGGGAGAAAGTATACGTTGTGATGCAGGGCATAACACTGGACTATCATGAGTTTAATTCAAAAAAGATGATTTAGATTTGTACCCCGCGAGCCATCAGTGGCGTATGGCAGGGCGTGTATTAACACCTTATCTAATCTACTCTATTAGCTTCTCTGATGCTATGCGGAAAGAACAACCAGGAGTAACTATCTGTTTTTATGATTACTTCCTGGTAAAGCTTTGTCGATACTTCCTGGTAAAGCCTCTCGGAGATCGCGGTAGTATTTTATCGGAATTTACTTTGCCTAAGAATTCTGAGCCGATGTCGGAAAGCTTTTGGCAGTAATCAGATCTTCTCTCCTGCAGCGAGTTCCACCCGGGTGATTTCTTTATCATTGCAGTAACGTTACTGTCGAACCTGAAATTTCCACTGAAAAATCGGGCTGCTCTACGTTGGACCATCTCTACATCTGAGACAAACCCTACTTCATGTGGATTGCGAAGTAGTACTCAAGACTTGGTCGAATGAGGGAAAAGTAACTCTAGATGGGCATCCTCTCAGGGTACTACTCATTAATCTTTGCGTTCTATTCGCCTTTCCTACAGAATCTCGAATAAGTTCCTTGAACTACTGCTGAGTGTAAATGAAGGTGTTTATAGTGAAGATTAAAAAGGAGCAAAGAATTATATCGGAGAGTGAGGCAGAATAAAATAAAGAGAATTAATATGTAAGTTAGGAGAGAATACTCGCACAAATACGTAAATAATAATCGAGGATAAGAGAAAATGCTTCTAACTGCTTTAGTAATAGAAAATGCAGGAATCTTCTAAATTGAAAATACTTTGGAGTTTTTACAGTTAAGAAAACTAAGAAGATGAGACGTAATAAATTGAAAATTTTTATATTTATCTCCACTTATCATTGCTTTATAGAACTGGCGAGCTTACAATAATTAAAATTTCAATAATTATTTTCATTATTTCTTTTAACATTAGAGCAACTAATTTCCAACAAACATCATGAAAATATCAATTCATCGGGAACTCAACAGGGACACATTTTGTATTGAACGAAGATGAGCCAAAGGAATTTAGCTTTTGGAACTCAACTTACATAAAATATTTATTGATCACATATATTTTTTAATGATAGCGGAAACTTAACGACGGCTCTTACAAAGTGTAACATTTCAATTCAAAGCAGCACGAAAATAACGTAATTAAACTAAATTGATAAAGGATTAGGGAAAGGTGAATGACGAAGCACAAAAGACCCGTGAGGCTATACCATAAGTGCGAAAACCAGCGACAGGGACTCTAACCCAGGTCTCCCACTTTCCAGGCAGGTATTATAACCATTGAACTACCATCTCGCGTCTCTTCCACACTATTTGGGAATGCTTATGTCAGCAAAGTGAGATAAAGTTGATGATCTCATCATAAATTAGGCAAATCTTAGACTTAAAAATATGCTTTGAAAAGGCTTCGAAAACGAGAGATCCCCGAACCAAATTAGCAACTTTTCAGTAATAAAGTAATTAGAGAACTCCATAACATTTCAATAAAATCTTTTAAAAAAGAACTACCTTTTACTGACATAAGAGTAATAAAATGCAGCTTCACACGACCTCACCATACGCTGATTTCGGTGAGAAACCAGTTTCCACTATGTGTAGGCCATCTAAATCTTTATTCCTTTAACTTCAATGCGGTTTTCGCTTTACGAGTTCATATGGTTACTTCTTTGAACATGCAACATCTTATGTTTGGTTATATCGAACTGATATTTCTTTCCAGCCGTTGCGAAACTAATTTTTGCTGAACTTCTTTTTAAAAATGATGTCTCCGACAAAACCTAAGAACCACCAAAAGTAAACTCCGGGCGACCAGTTGTAGATAAAGTTCGTATTCTTCACGTTGTCTTAAATTCAGTTCTGCTTTCATTAATTTCATTTGACGAGATTGGTATAGGCACTTGGGAAACTACATATTTTACTTCGGAATGCAATAGTAAGTAGTATTTCGAAATAGGAACTTTTCGAAACACGTATGTATGTATGTACCACGGTGGCATGAGATACTACTCTACTCGGTCAAGTAGATGACAGACGTATCAACGAACCTCTTCTCCACATAGGTCCAAGGAACGCACTTAGATATTACTTCGTAATTTCTTTTTATGCAACACTATCTTTACGCAGATTTGATCAAATTGACGTCCGTATTGCAGGCGATGGTATTCACCTGGAGACCGCCGAAGTGTCTGGCATCGAAGCTGGCCCTCGAGGGAGGACTGCTCTAAATGGCGACACTCTATCCAACGCAAACAAATCCCAGGGCAGAGTTTGGTTAGCAGGGAGAAGGCAATTAGGGCGGCCACTCAGTACCGTATGAGCAGGAAATGCGGGGAGAGCACAAATACATTTCGTCCATTAAAAAAGCAGCTGCGGGGCGACGTATTGATTTCGGAGGATATTGTTTTCTCAGTTTTAAAAAGTGTCATTAGAGGCGGAGATTGCTAAAAGTACGGCTATTCTTTCCGAAAATAGAGTGTGCAAAAATAATTTACCTCAGAGAAATTCGGAGAGAGTGTAAACATGGATGCAGTGAACACGATTATTAGGGAATGGTGAGTATAAAATGTCAAAGAATCAAACGATATAACTTTACAACGCGTTAGTTTAACATAGTCTAACAGCTCGACCTGAAATTACTTAGTGGTACCTCTCCACAACCAGGAGTACATTACATAAACTTCTACGAACGAAAATTGCTTAAAATATGCTGAATAGTATCGGCTTTTACTTGATTCCCTTGCTGGTAACCCACATTCAAAGAAAGTAGATCAATATTTGATGATGGTACTCAGTAGTTCTCAAGCTATGATCACTTTCTAATATTTTCTTGTAGAATATTTGCTAAAAATTTATCAAACAACTCCGAGATATCTTTACGAAATATGAAATTTTATACGTGTGGCATTAAGATGCCACATTTCTTAAGTACCAATTTTTAGAAAAAGAAGATATTATTCGGCAGCAATCAGAACCAATTTCAAATCACGTGATGAATGAATATCAAATAAGATTTCAACGAAATTTCCTTGAAAGTTGTGATATCACAAAATTTTTATAGAGGCGTTCGATATTAATGGAGCACAGTTTAAAATTCAATTCAAAATAATGGTCGTTCATAAATAGATGAATACTGTAAAATTCATATTTTATGTATTGTTATTCACACCAACACTCCCACAATTCTCAACTTTAGCTCCATTTCTTTCTCTGTTGCTCGTGAACCGCCTTTTTCATCGTCTATTTACCAACACTTTAATGAAGTCAAACAATGAAGAAGAAAAATATTATTTAAATCAGGAGATAATAATATAGCCTCAGTTCCAAAGATCAAGCCGATTTCCTTTTTCATTTTGATATAAAATTAAGAGATAAATTAAAACAACAAAATATTTGTGTGTGCCAATAAGTGATTCATAAATTAAAGCATACAATTTGTCTCAGAATTTTTCGTTTTCGACGGAGCAGGTCATACATAAAGTACGATATTTCTAAGGAGTCGAGTATCTACTTCCCCTCTATTTCACCTCAAGAGCATAAAAGTCTCCGATCAATACACAGTGTGTGAAAATGAAGTTGCGAATTGAAGTTGAATCGAAATCTGTATTGGAACTCTACTTAAGAGTATCTTTTCCCTTTCGATTTTAGGAAATAAAAGATGGCTATCACTTTTGTCGATCTGTTATGCATAAGATTCGTTGGAGCTCAAAAACGTCATCAATTGAGATGTATCGCAGCTTTCGTAGCCCAACAGCCGATTTTTTTCCTTTCACTTCAGCGTTACCTTCGCTGTTTTGGGGAACCGCAGAAAAAATAATTCCAAGGAAATTTCTATAAAAGACTAAGTAAAAGCTGCGAACCAACCACTCAGATGACCTGCTTGGCAGAAGAAGCACCTTGGGAAATCATCAACTTTATCCAGCAACGGTCTCACAGTAGGCAATCCTTCTGTCGTAAAAATTACCCTTAATTAGTATTTTCGTTGTCATATATATCGTTAACGTCAACAACCTCGTACATGTAAACAATTTCAAACTACATCGTCAAATTATACATATAATCTGATTAATAAGCTATTCTGTACACAAAATTATTTTCGTCGAAGGAACGTTGATTTTAATTGGCATAAGTAATTATCATAAGTTGAGAGATGAAGCACAATTAATTATTTACGGATACGTTTCCGAGTTTGATCTTTATTTAAAAAATATTGAAATAGTCCACCGAAGTTGTAAAAATTTAGTGGGCCGCAAACAATAGTTATTCTGGAGTCTATGGGCTTATGGACACAAAGTGATTATAACATGTAAGGCATACGCGCCAAATTGAAAATTATTTATTACTTAGGAATAAGGAACATTTTAGATTTAGACTTAAGATCTGTTCCCTGCAAGCCGCCAGTGGCGTATGACAGGGGGTGTAATAACACCTCAACAAATCTACCCAATTACATTCTCTGATGCTATTCGGAAAGAACGACCAGAAGTAACTATCTGTTTTAGCGGTTATTTCGTTATTATTACATCGTGCTCGCTATTCAACAGAATTACAATATCTTTTACTTCACCTAAAAATTCTTGACCGATGAATTTTTCGAAAAGCTTTCGTCGGTAAACAGATCTTCTCTCCGCAGTGACTTCCACCGGAGTGATTTTATCATGGCCGTAACGCTACTGTCGAACCTCGAGGTTCCACTGACAAAAAAGGCTGCTCTATCTTGGACCATCTCTAAATCTGAGACTAAANCGATGGACTTCGTATTTTCCACCCAATTTTATTAACCGATCGGTTTCGGCCTTCCAATGGATGGATCGAAGGCCGAAACAAGTCGGTTAATAAAATAACAGATCTTCTCTCCGCAGTGACTTCCACCGGAGTGATTTTATCATGGCCGTAACGCTACTGTCGAACCTGAAATCTCCACCGACAAAAAAGGCTGCTCTATCTTGGACCATCTCTAAATCTGAGACTAAAATTACTTCGTGTGGATGTATTTCTTTCGTGTGTAGAAATATCGAAAGTAAGTTAAGCGATGTGCTGGTACATACAAGTGAAAAGGGCAAAACACGCTACTACATGTGTACAACGGAACCTCGGTTAATTGAGACCATTCTGTACCTGCAATTTAACATCAATCAAAATTCTGTATTAGAATATTATTGAATTCGCTGAGTGAGCTAAAATAAATTTAATTTGTTTCCACCCGGCCTCACTAGCAACATTAGGACACGAAATAATTTAAATAGGGCTATTTGTTTAGGAAGTGACCAAAAAAGTCGCAGTAAACACTCGAAAAGACCTTCTCCTCTGATTTGAAGCATTTTCCGAACTTATAAAAAGATTTATAAGAAAGTTTCTAAACACTCCGTTAGAGTGAATGGGGAAGCATTTACTTACACCTGGGTTAGTTTCCAATAAGCTCAGGTGTGATTTAATTCCTTGCACTACGCGATAAATCAGAGCCAAGTACATTTTTCTTATCATTTCACGTGTAACTTTAGCTATCTTTTTGGAGTGATAAATTTTGATTAAATAGTTTTTAAAGTTAACTGCGCAAATTGATCAGTATCAGGCCTTCTTTAGAGCGTTAATATTATTTACAAAAACATCTGCGCAATCATACATATTTCATAACGTTTGTAAATAAATTTTCTCTCCTCCCTGAAAACAATTTATAAGAAATAAGAAAGTAAAATAATAAAATATTCGTGACTGGAATAAAACTGAAACGGAATTTCTTAAAATTGGATGAGAGACGGAAAAGAATGAATTGGTGAACAGTTCCAGCAGTAACGGAGGATAAAGGATTTCGTTGATTTAAATTTACTTCTGTGTAAGAATCCGAGTGATTAGTAATTAATAACGCTCGTCTGCGATTGTAGATTAGCGCAAAACTATCGGTGATTTATTGCGAAAGTTGGGGAGCGAGAGGTGGAGGGGAGAGGAGGGCGTGGGAGGGATTGAAGTGCGGTGCACTGGAGTGAGCGGCTGCTGTTGGCGAGTGGCTAAATGAAGATGGGCAGTCCATCGCTCTTGCGGAAAACGCTCGCCACTTGTTCACTCGGCGACAATGTCCGCCGACCATTTTTTCGATGCATCGAGCGCTCTCTCCAGTCACTCCGCTGCATTTTCGCCTTACACGTACTTCGGGACAACACTCCCGCTTCCATGCGAAATCCGCAGTTCGTGTCATTGCTTGCTACGCTTTTCTTTTGTTTCCGAGCATTTTTCCCTCGCTGGAAATATTTCCTGTTGACGTAAAACCTCTGCGTTACTATCTACACACTCTGGCGAGGCTCCGAGAATATTTATGCCATGAAAAAGAAAACCATTTCCCTATTTTCCCTTGGTTCTGCTATTCCTACGATTGACTACGGATAACTTATCTGACAATGAGCGTAAAAAGGAAACTACAAGGAAGATAAAAATTCTATCTGGATTGGAATGCATAACTATGCAGACAACACATGCCAAAGTGTGGCGTTATAGCAAAATGTTGAAAATACCTTGGGTGGACAAATTCACGAAGGAAGATGCACTTCAAAAGATTGGAGGAAAGATTGAGTCTAGAAATACTATCAGTATAACAGCTTCGATAGCTGACATCGTTTGGCACAAATGGGCTCCAAACGGGAAAAGAAGCCGAGACCGCTTTAATCTTAGTCGAACGCGTTTCCCGCTTCGTTATCCGGATGATTAATGATAAAAATGACCCTGATTGAGGATATCCACATGAATGTTGATAAAGTACTGGAAGGAATGACAAGGGAAGAAATTGGAGTGGCCTATTTTAATAGACTCAACCACATGAGGTAATAAATGAAGGATTTTGGCTGCCATTCCAATCAAGAAATGAAGAGACAGAATCGGATGAAATGGAAGACTGCTGCACTGGATTACAACGAGAGAAGTAAAATGGCCAAGGTTGATTGTGTTGAGAGTAAAATGAAAAAAAATTGACTCTTGGGAGGCACATGATGTCAAATCTTCTATTGAATACTTTGAAAGCAGAATAACAGGAAGTATACGTTTAGCAATCGTAAAGGAGCGTTGCGATGGTCATAAGTGTACGTAGGAGACCCAAACTAAATGTGATCTGCAAGCAGCTGCTGTTCCGCCACATCAGATACTGAATATTCCTACTAATATCGAATACGGAAATCAAAAACCTTTCTGAACTGTGCAGCAATTCTTTGTACCGCAAACGTAGCTTGAATCAGAGCTTTGAAAGGGGTGCCGATTCGATTCCCGGAGGGAGTTTATACGTGCGTAATGATCTCAGCTGTCGAAGCCCACTCGTACCACTACTCGAATCAGAGCTATATTACGCGAAGATGAAGCTTAAAACATTTTTAAATATTTTGAATATTAATATAGAAATCAAAAACTTGTGTCAAACTATACACAGTATGAGTATACATTATATTCCCATTAAAATTACTATTGTATCGACTCTAACCTGATCTTTCTTCCGTATGAAACAGCTAAATAATCTCCTCGCATCACAGACATCTTCTAACGTTTCCTTTTATTCTAACAAGTATCTCTATAGCTTCTCGTTCCCTACAGATATTTTCCGATCTTCCTTTTTCTGTGATTCACTTCTCAAACAGCATTCATTAAATCTGGTGCTGTACATCCCTTCTATAGCAAACACATTGCGATAGATTTGCTCACCACTGATTTTATTTGAAAGTAATAAGAACAAACACAACTGCGCGACAATGCGAAATGAGATATGCATTGAAGTAATCAACAAGAAATAATTTCAGGCAAGTAATAGAAATATAAATAAAGATATAACATTTTTTATAATCAATGTGATTGGACCTTACTTCGTGGAACGCCATTTAATAAATGAGAAACGATGGACTTCGTATTTTCCACCCAATTTTATTAACCGATCGGTTTCGGCCTTCCAATGGATGGATCGAAGGCCGAAACAAGTCGGTTAATAAAATTGGGTGGAAAAGTCCATCGTTTCTCATTTATTAGTAAAATTCTCACTTCATCAGTACGCTACTGGTTTACTCGTTTAAATATACACTTTAACTATTAAGAGCAATATTTTTACACTTAGGCTTCTTTGCATGTAAGTACATCATAATGGGAGAGTGAAATCCTTTCCTTGTAAGTTAAGTAGCATTGTTCTCATCGGCCCCCCAGCTAATATGATCAGACCATCTAAGAATGTAAATTACTATTCACTTTTACTGGGGTCGTTCATCAGATTGCCTTAGTAATTCCGACTCAAACTGGTTTCGATCTGGCCACGCCATTCATTACATCGGCAGTGCACTTGGTTTGACGCATGCGAGGGCGGTGGGTGGCGAAGCGGAAGACAGCCTCTGAAATGATGTATCAATTCGGCTCGGCCAATTACCCGCTCCGGGGCACATATAAACACCGCGTTCCCATCCTACCCTATCCTTTCTCTCGTTCACGAAATGGAGATGCTTGCGGTCGCATACATACATACATACAGATCTGAGCGTTTGCTTAATAAAGCTCAATATATATCACATATATACGCTACTACGAATAAATAAATAAATATAACGAAACACGTCACTGACCCGGCGATAACTTTTTCGTAAAAACCCCGACCATCTCACCACAGAAAAATGATATATCGATCCTGGGTATCATGGGTCCGATCCTAGATGGCTCCAAGAAAAGGAATTTTTCCCATAAGGATGCATTGAACGGTTTTTTGGAAAAATGTTTGAGGCATTCCTAGTTAAGATACAGGATTGAAATTCCACCAGTAGTTGGAGGAGGTGATTATCTAACCTGTACAACAAAGACATGTCACTAAATGATCCTAGGTTCGACGCTATAACGGGGAAAAGAATTCCCTGGTACTGTAAATGTATTTTCAAGGAGGAATCCCTATAAATCCATGATCTAAGGAGATAACAGATCTAATAGGCACATGTTCGCAGGGATGTCAGAGTGTCCGGTATCGCGCTTCGCGATTAGATTTCGTCTCAACAGATTGCCGATGCCTGAAATGTGATTATTTTCTAACATACATAGATTGTCATTTTTTTCTACGTTAGCGGTGGACGACACGTTGGCGTTGCGCATTTTTAATTTGATGCATTTCCTGAAATGAATTATTCTTGAAACTATAAAAATAGTTAAAAATGGAGGTAAAAAGAACGTAATAGACAACGATATCGAGTAATATGGTCATTGGTTCTAAGCCAGGCCGCTTCCTTTTCTCCGTGGGAATTACTTTGAGGTGAACCACTGGACTTATTTAAACAGTCGAGTTACACATAGGTAAGATGGTATGACGAGGAATATGTATAGGCATTGCAAAACATCAAAAGTACCTTGCTTCCGACTCTGGTTCGCTCGAAATGCTCTTCAATTATACATTGTGGAAAAACTCGGGCCTCCGCATAATCGTGTGGGTAACGCGTCTGACTTCGATGAAAGCGGTCCCGGGTACGATTCTCGATGGGGCCCCTCCTGCGAAATGACCTTAGCAGTCGAAGCACTTCTAAAACTACAAAAACAACAAGCTTGGAATAGGTGAACAGAATCCTTTGCTGGCTGGACGTTTACTTGCGGCCCATGTGGTTTTTTTAAAGCTTTTTAGCTGTTTATATTTGTTTTAGGGCCCTGGGGGATATTAAAATTCCATTTCACATAAATCTATCAAGTAACATAGCATAGGTTTGGAGGATAGGCTTTTGAAACAGCAAGGATGCGTACTGTTAGACCCTTTAATGGCCCTCTCTCGATTTTATCGAGATATCATCACCAAAGTCCAGTAGTTGTCGCCGCGAAGTATCAGTGATAAGGTTATAAGCCTTCCTATTCCATTTATTGCTCACAGTATAGAGCTTTGTAAGTACCAATTGGGAAAACGTTTCGGGGGATTAGAGGTAAATAAACATTTTCCATCATTCATTCCAGGATGCAAGCAACTTTTACTCGAGTTATTATAAGGGAAGACACATAATTCTTCATACGGAGAATTCGCAGTCATAATCATGATTCCGCTCTAGTTTTTCGACGTTTCAGTTCCATTGCTGTCACTTACGTTAAGAACCCTTTTAACTCTCACACAGAGAGATTACATAATCTTTCACACAATAAAATAATTGTTAAAGGGCTTACAGGAAGCTTTAGGGCCTCAAGGTATTAGTGTCTTGGGGCCCCGAATAGCCATGTGGGTAGCGTTCGCCTTTGGTGAAAGTGGTCTTTGGTTCGATTCCAGGTGGGAGTTCACAAGTGCAAAATGACCTTGGTTGTCGAAGCAATGCTAACATTATTATTTTACGCCCCAAGCGAAGTACGTTTCAGGCGCCCTTTGACATAGCAACCATTATAACATATTAACGAATAACAAGTGATAATGCAGCATTGTTTGAAAGAAAACAAAACAATAGTTTCTCGTAACAATATATTTACATAGGATTTATTATTCAACTATATAAAATCGATGAAAGAGCTCCTTCGGCTACAAAACTACTTGTAGTCGCCTCTGATGATGGATGCATAGCATTTGAAATACGTATAAGGCTGTATCTCTGAGGTTCTGTCCTCAAGGCTGTTCTGCAGCTTCTATCCCTCACTTTGCGGTTGGAGTCCATCATACTTCGATTTCCGCTTGTGTTATTATTTTACACAGTGGATTTCAGTTTTAACCTCTGAATGAGCGAGGGGAAGATCTAGAAAAATTTCGAGGCAGAAAGTGGCGCATGAGATCCAGAAGATAAGAGACGCGCGAATTTTATCGATAAAACGTCAAGTAAAAATATATTGAAGGGAGACACGTGAAACTTTAGTAACACTGAAAACCTTTTTTATGTTTTTTCAACATAATTTACTTAGGAACAAAGACATAGTTCCCACATTTGATTTTGATGAAGCATCACACCCATTCTACATAGGAGTTCTCAAAATATTTCACTCAGCAAAATGCGAATCTTAATAAGGAGGAACCGTTAAAACTTCCTTGGCCTTAGCGCTAAGCACTGAGGGTGTGACTCTTCTGCGTATCCAGGTTTAAATCCTGGTAGAGGTAAGGTGTTTGATGGTTTGTGTTGAGTATGTGATTCAGAAGGGAAAATAAAACAGGTTGAATGAAATACCAAAGAGAAGAGATGTGACCGTGAGAAAATAAAAGGAAATGTGTGAGAACATGTTGGTATGTTTCTAATTTGAAGGGAATCATGCATGCAAGGAGAGGAAATTACGGGAGAACACTATATAAAACGAGGCTGCTAGGTAGTACACCGCGAAAGGGAACGGCGTTATTGGCATGTATACACATAAATAAACAATAAACGTCGTAATATTTAAAAATTTACATAGCGAAGGTCACTAATAGAGCTCCAGCTTCATAAAGTTTATTCCAGCGCAAGAATACAGCGAAGGCAAGAGGGTGATAAACGAGGGGCGGAAAGAGAGACGAATGTGCTTGGAGAGAAGGGAGCAATTAGAGTGGAGTCCTCTCGAAACTGCGTGCGGCCGGGGACAGAGGGCTCTCGCGGAACAACGTGTGTGTTGTGTTTTCCTCATTCTTATAAAATCATAAAAAGACGAGATCGCTTTTATTCTGGCGGAGTGGCCCTTCAAAAGACTTTTCACCGAACACTTTCAACTTTTTCCCCTCTCATTCACGTCGCTGCGATGATCGCACTGCGGGTCAGCGTGGTGTGCCCCAGAGGCTTGTTCTAGGCCCATGCGTTTTTCCTTTGTGATCTAACACCCGTTAATGACTATTCATTAAATTTCATCATCAGTTCATTTCGACATCAACCCGCGTGCACCATGAAGGTATAAACTAAATAAGCAGCAGAGACGTAAGAAATTGCAAATTACTAATAATAAATAATACCGAACAAAATGAATCACAGCATAATGTGATGTGGCAACACTCCACATGACACTTGAGAATCATCAATCAGTAAATCTTGAAAAATTACTGCCGCAATTCAGGAATAAGCATTTAATTCTCGCAGCGTTGTAATTACTTAAAGTGACATAGTTGTAATTTGCCTTTAAGAGAACATGTGCTAGGTGTACTTAATTTCTTGTTCGCACGTCCGCTGCTTAAGTATTAGTGAGCAGTCTGAGATTCTTACAAGGCATAAATAAACGCCGATATAGAAACACACCCCGGCTTGCCAAGAATGCTTGTAAATAATAATTGTTGTTATAATTTTAGATATAATTGATAAAAACTTAACGTGCTAATCTCTATAGTAATCATCAGATATATATTATTAGCTATATATGTATAAATATACACCTTCATAATTACTAAAAAGCGAACAGTTTATTTGAATAATATTGATTGATTGATATTTTTTTCAAGCAAAAATATTTGAATACATGGAAGATCGTGACAGGAGAAGATGCAGGCTTAAATTGAGATATTTGGAATTAAATTATGTTAAATTGCACCTATATTCCAAACCTCTATCCATATCTATTTCTAAATATGAGGTGAGAGTAAAGATTTCGTTGCTGCTGTTATTTTCGGATTCTTACGTGGGATAAAGGGAGGAGGGATATTTCTGTCTGTGTTTAACGCACATACTATTTCAGATAGTTGATAAATTTCCCTCCTAACTTTTATTCCCCATATATTTTGAGAGCGTTTCGTTATTTGTCCCGAACGATCAAATTTAAAATTGAATGCTTATAACGGAAATAATCCATTCGAGTCCTTAGTGTTTCTGGTTATTCCCCTCTATATATATTCCCACGCTTCTAGATGAGATAGAATCGCTATGAAGATGGTATGTTTCTATTATTGGCCAATTGTTTTCTATCTGTTTCTATCAAAATCAATATATGTACTGTAAAGTGCGCGTGTTTTTGCTCTTGCAGAGGCAACTGCAAGTTAACAGAAGAGTCTTTTGTATGCATTCTCGTCATCATGTGGTCCCCTAATCCCAAAGGACGTCAAAAAGGCCACGATCAATATTCATTGCCAATATCGCGGCCAATTTAACCCGCCATACTTAATTCACGACAGCGTCCCCACGGCTGAGAGCTGCAAGATACAAAATTCAACAGGATCTCATTCGTTCCTTTTGGGAATAATTTTTAACACTCCCGAAACGGCAGTTTTATGATTTATACAGTTCCGAAACGATTCGGAACATTCATCAAAGGAACGGAACTGCAAAAACTGTGAAAAGAGATTATTATTATACTTACTAACCCACGTATATTAGCATTCCATGGATTTATAAGTATGTTTCTCTCAGAGAGAAAAATTTCCGTAAAATGTTTTGATTTATAAACTATGCAACAGTAACTCCATTCCTATGTGTAAGCACTTCTTAATTTATGCATAACATTGTAAATGCCTTTTAGAAGGAGATAGAGGTAAATAAAGATGGTAGATCGATATATAGAACAGATTTAATAAAATTCTCCCGCAAAATACTTTACGAATGGCAATAATGGTATCCAATAGTTAACTTCTTTTTTTCAAGATGATGGGATAAATACGATCATTTCGTAGGAAACATACAGTTTCTAGGAAACCAACAGAGTCACCAAAGGTACATACACTTTCAAAAGAGGAAAAAAGGAAGAGCAGAATTTTTAGATCCAATTCAGAACGTCAACTGGGGCTGAAATATAACACGTTCAATATTACATTAATGCTCACTGCCACCAATAGACATAAAGGGGTGATGAATAGCAACCGCACGTCCTTACTACATCACTATCTACCAATATAGTGGCATTTTTCAGTCCAATATCAACTAGTCTACTTAACTGATCCATTTCTATGAGTATAGGTTGCAGAAAAATAATAAATCTACCTGGTGTGGCATCTATTTCCTCGATTTATATATCCGTATATGAAAGTCAAATATTTTTTTGCAATGTAAAATACCTATTAACTTCATTTCCCTCAACACAGAAAAGTTTAACGAAAAAGTAATCGCTGTAAATTGATCGAAGTTTGAGGAAGGTCATTTAAAACAGAAAGTCTATACATTTTTATGAAATTACAAAATTATTCCGAGGAGTATACTGTGTCCGTTTCAATCAACATATTTTAACCCAGGTTTTGTTCCTACAACAATAATTTTCATCTTCAGCAGAAAACTGAAAATTGTCGGACCCACGGCGGAGGAGCACCTCCTCGATGGCCTCGTAGTCCTGGCAATTTGCCTAGCAATAGCAATTGAATGTGGATAACACCAAGGACTCCCATCCTGCGTCAGAGATGGTTCCTAAACATTTGTATGTAACTCTCATTTCTAACAAAATATTTAACTTTTCTTGTATTGAATTAAATTGAGTAACACCTCATTTTGACATCATTTGAGCTATCCGTTTCTTATTACCTCGCAAAGAATTCATGGACAATATTTGGTAAAGGAAACCGAGTCACGTAATAGAATGCAGCGAAGGATGACGTCCATTTCCAAAGCATCGTCGTTTGCAAAACAAACGACGAGATTCTCAAGTGGGAGCATATATTATGCCTTCTTCGCTAGATTAGCAGTGAGTAGCGCAGAGAAGAGCGATGTAAATAGATATTGATCGGAAAAAGGGCGGCGATGCAATTTCGCTCACAATGGACAGGTCGTGTGCGCCGGGGGAGTGCAGAGGTGATGGAGCGTGGCTGATCAAACAATGGACATTAATAATGCGAGAATGCGGTTGGCAATTCATCGGCCGCAGAATTGAGCGATAAAATATTCTTCTCTGTGGAGCGAATGGCTAAGAAGAGGATCTTTCAAAAGGCCACACGTTTAATTCTCCACTTGCTGTTATCGTAGCCACAATTCAACGCTCCCTTTGGCCTTCATACCGACAACATTTACTAGCCTGAACACATCAGAGCTTTCGCTAATACCTCGACTTTGCCCTGGAGTATTCGCGACCATAGAAATTGATTCCGGAAATTATCTATCTCATATAAAAGGGAGTCGCAAATTATCTGAGATTCAGGGTTGTGGTGGAACTTATTTGGAGAAGGAAAAGTTAGGAAACGTATTCAGATAGCGACAACAAAGACTGCCTATAATATTGTGTAGATATAAAATCCAGACTTGAGCCACTCTTTCAATGTATTATATATCTCCCGTAACGCAATGCTTTCCAGTCTTTTATCTTCCACGGCACCCTTACCTACTGAATTGAGCTTCGCGACTCTTTAAAGCACATCTTCATTGGTCTAATTCTAAATTCAGATTGAAAAGGAACCGAAAAGTGTGGATAATTTAAAGACATCGTAACAAGCTTTTAATAAACCAAAATTTATCTCGCAAAATAAAGCTTTTAGATACTGGCAAAATTGAAGAACCTGTTATCCTTGGAAAGTACGTGGCACACCACTCGGGAAGCACTAGAAAACTGTTTGTCTGTTGTTGTTTACACTATTCTTCTTAGTTTACTTGTTTAAATAATTAATATTTACTAACCCTACCCAACTCATAAAATCACTTTCGGGTAGCAATATAGCAAATCTTATCGACCGGCCGATCATATAAAGCAAGAGTATTATGGTATCTTTCCATCTCATCGAAGACCCACAAAAGGGCGAAAATATTTGTTTTTCTAATCTAGTACTTTAATATTTACGAATATTTGGTTTTCTGATGAGCAGTAGTGAAACATTCGGAGATTTTTTTGGCAATGAAACGAAATATTATTTTAAAATGCTAAAATGAATTAAATAAAGCGACATCAACCTGCTCGAGTCCCACCTTACATGCTCGGAATTCTTACTGGCCACAATAGTGGGACCGCGACATCACTGGCTGGGAAACACTGCCTTATACTATTGCGGATCGGAAACTAACGGTGATCACTTATAACATGAAGAAGTTTGAAAGAGACATGTATAACCGAGCGCTATTTGATAGGACAACCTACGATGCGACGTAGGCGAAATTCATGTTCATTACGAACGCACGGATAGAATTGATGCAGTTATGGCAGCATAAATCGGGTTCGGACTACAAATATCAGCTGCGGTCGAATGATCAATGAGTGACAATGACTAACTCAAGCGGCAGCAGCGTTCATCTTAAGGAACATATGCTCACCGATATAATCTCACTCCGGACACAGATTTATGCTTCAGTCACTCCTCGGTTATTTCTTTATAAGGAGATCGATGAAATATCTCCGAGAAGATCGGGTTTTCTGAGGGAGAACACGGAGATTAAATGATACCCGAGAGCGATCGATGACATATACTGAATTCGTAATTTTGCCATTTACATTTCAAAAACAAGAAAGAAACATTAATGAAAAGAGTGACTGAAGTGAGTAAGAAAAACATTTTCAAAGGAATAACAAGTGTGAAAAATAGCGACATGAATGGGACACGAAACCAGGTCTCCCACTTTCCGTGCAGGTATTCTAACCACTGAACTACCATGCCGCGTCTATTCTACAGTGTTTAGGGAATGCTTTGTGAGCAAGGCGGGCAGCCTCCAACTTTGTGGCACGAACTGCTGTCTGAGGTCCTCACTGACACAGCTAACTCACAAAGCAGGTCTTATAAGTATTACTCCCCAAGGAAATCACAAGGATTAAGGAAAGGTGAACTTCTCTGCACGATGAAGTCGTGCAGCGGATCCCAAAGGAATAAAAGCATTTCCTTAACAGCTTGGAATAGACGCGGCATGGTAGTTCAGTGGTTAGAATACCTGCCCGGCAAGTAGGAGACCTGGGTTCGAGTCCCATTCGCTATTTTTCACACTTGTTATTCCTTTGGGAACAGCTACACGACTTCATCGTGTAAAGAAATTCTCCTTTCCTTAATCCATAAAAACAGTTTCGGTATTTAGGATGCGACCCTTTCCGTTGTTAGGACGATTGCTTGATTTACCATTTGTTTCGCATGATTTTTTAAGCTCCATTAAATTCCTGGATGTATTGGCCTGAATAAACAGATATCAAAGCTAAAACACTTAGTTTTATAATCTCACTAAATATATTTTTTACCCTCAACTCAAGTACTCGTTTTATACCATTTCTGTTACCGTGCAATGTGAGTATAGAATCTTTACATAAGATACAATTACATTTACCTCTTCTATGTTATCGAAAATATCATTGACACCAATATAATCTACAATGGGTCAAACGTAAGACATGGTTACTAAGTCACGGTTTCAGGTTGAATTGAGTCGTTGTAAGGGGGTGATGACTGAAAACTAAAAGGTATGCTTAAATGATTTATCTAAGCACAATAGAGAGAAACCCATAACAAAATATCTATTAATGATAAAATGAATCAAAAGAATAAGTTGAGAACGACCACTGATGGCAAAATAGATACAGCAAAATATCGTACCACACCAGGGTGATTTCACCCTGTACCCCTTAAGATGCTCTCTTTGAGAGCGAAATGCGTATATGTCGGAATAAATGAATTCGGAAGTTTCAAAGTGGTTGTTACAATGCGGTATTTCATTTTACTTTCGTTCTCACCAAGACGTGCTCATAAGATCCCGTTATTTCCGAAGGATCGAGACAAATGACCTCCAATAGTAACTAATATAATACAAATACTAACTACTGTTTAAGGTAAGATTATCGACACAAGAGCGTTTCAAAACGATTTAAAGAGTCACCGAAAATGCGTTTCACTCAGTTCTCTCCTTCGAAGAGCCAACAGAAAGTGGAGACAATTTGAGACTCGCTATCTTCGAGCTTCACGCCAATTGTGCGTCTGAGGTGAGAGGTGAGAGAGAGGTGAGACTTCAATGCAACTGGGTGTACAAGTGTGTAAGACGACCGAAAGGGAGAGGGAAAGCGAGAAAAAGGCTACATGTAGTAGATGACATGTTGATAAGGAGAAAATTGATAAAAGGGGGTGCACGAAAAGGTGTATGCATACGTCTCAATAATGGATAGTAATGCACAGATTGGCACTACGTAAAGAGGAGCCTATTGGCGTGCTTATCGAGAAAAGCGTGATTGCAAAGTTCGTACACACAAACATTAACCACTGTTACCCCGTTAGTTGTGACGCCCTTAAGGGGTTGCCTCTTTGTTCTGTCGGCCCTGATGCTACCCTCACGTAATTCCGGAAAAACACGATGAAAGGAGATGGAGAAGCAGACAGACGTGAAGACACGAGAAAGAGTGGGCGTGATTTACTGCTGGAGAACAATGCAATGGGCAATGTCACCTGTAGACGAGCGAAAGAGGTGTAAAGGGGCAGATTGCACGGACGTAATCGCGCTCACGAAACGGATAATTAATTATTTAAGCGGAGAGGAAAAGGCAATCTACGTGACTAGCGGTGCAAAGTCCCTTCCCAAGTCACGAACGCGCCGAGTCACGGTTGCCACTTGGGAGGTATCGGAGGGAAAGAAATGAAATTTCATCGATTGGAACAAAAGAGGAAAATGAAGAAAATGGAAATAGAGAATTTGTGTCGCCTATAAAGGAGTAAACGAGTAATCATGAACTGTTCATATTTATAAGAATTTTCAAGTGTAAAAATTGTAGAGCTTATACTTGTATTTATAGAGATTAATGGTTAAACACCTATCGCCATTCAAACTACGACAACGACTCTATAAATTAATATGTAAGTAAAATACAAAAAAGTTCTTACTTTTCGTCTCTAGGCAATCGTCTTCGTATCCACAGCGTTCTGAGACAGAATATCAATGCAGTAAGAAAAACTGATACATTTGATCAGCGAATAATTATAATCATCGCAATGAGGGAAAAATTTATAACAATTTACTACGGAACAGCCACTAACATTAATATTGAATCACTTCACACGAAATTCTTTTTGAAACTTAGTTGGGAACCACCCCCGACGAGTGGTATCTCTCCTTTCACTCCGGGAGAGACGCATACTATATAAAAAATGGCAAACAGTGACAAGCAGTCCCTCTGCAATCCCTAAACATTCGATTTTAACTAAAATACCACTCAGGAATATACTTAAACTGATGAGCCGAGATATTTATAACGCTCTGCAATACATCGCAGGCTAAGAAGAGGCCAATCTTACCTCTTTTCAATTATAAAACCAATAATTCTCAATATATCTGTCTAAAACTTTCACCATGGGCACTCATAAACATCATTGACGTCACAGGGTATTTTGCATTGTAACCTAGCGATTAACGCCGGAAATATGACAACTGGGGCATCTATCCCGTGGGGTATCTCCTGGGTTTACCCTAAATATAGAAATCTCCATTTCGTAATGAGAAACTTGAAACGTAGTTTGAAGATTGTCAAGGAAAAAGTCTACGCAACTTTGGTTAGGCCGATTGTAGAATATGCAGCAAGTGTTTGGGACCCACACAACACCGGTCTTAGCAAGAAACTCGAAGGCGTGCAGAGGAAGGCTGCTAGATACGTAGTAGGAAGGCACAAGAAGGATGAGAGCGTAAGTGTTAGATCAATTAGGATGGAAATCGCTATCGTCAAGAAGAAAGGTATTTAGATTAACGGGTGTATTATTACGTGTAACTCTAATGGAAGCTGGGATGAACTACGTGCAAGGTTTCATCCACATAATTATATCGGACGCGGTGACCACGGATTAAGAATAAAGGAACGCGAACAGAAAACCGATGTTGCAAAATATTCATTTATTAGTAGAGGTATAAGAGAATGGAATGACTTAACCTGGAGAACTTCTCATTCTAATGCCGAAAAATGTTAAAATTTTTTAAAAGAAGATCAAAATTTTTCTGTGATACTGTCTAATGTGATATTGTTTAACGTGATACTGTATAATGTGATATCGTATGCTGTAAGTATATTAATGACTGTGTATAATTTATAGAATTGTAGAATAGTTGATATTTTTGTAATGGCATAGATTTGTTGTAATACTTTGTATGACGTGCTGCCTTCGGGAGGTTTTGGAGGGGTTTTCCTCCCGAATAGGGTGAATGCCAATTAGGGCTTTTGTTCTATTGGCCCCTCAAATGACTGCTACTAGGCTACATGCCTATTTGTAGTCATAGAATGTAAATAAATAAATATCCTAGCAGTAGTTCTAAGTGTAATATAACTTTGGAATAAACATCATAAAGAACAGAAACTATCCAGATCTTAGAAGAAAATAAAGACATACAATCGTGCAAACGTTTCTCTTTCAAGCAAAACTGATACTTAAGACCAGTCATAAATTTAATCCTTTACTAAAGAATCACATGGATTGATAAATAGAATACGACAGTTGACAAACATAAAAAAATACAAATGAAGTAAAAAAACCATCTATATAAAGTTATGATGCTTAAAATGTACGCATATAATGTTACATGGGGACGAAGAAAAAAGAATAAGTAGTACAAGAGTTTGAAAAACACAAACTATATCAGAGATTAAGAATAATGTGCCTAAAGCAGAAGAACCGCGAAGAGAAGGGGAGTGTTGCAGAAAGGATGGGAATGGACAGAAAACTAAAATTGAAAGTAAAATAAAACGCTCTAATAGGAAAGAAAGACACAGTAAATAAAATATACATGAAATATTTGATTCGTGGTTTCAAAAGGTTAAAGTAAAACACTGGGAAAGAAATATAGAGGGTACAAAACTCCAACTTTAGTATTAATATTGACAAGAATAAATGAACTAAATGCCGGTCGCGCACAAATGTTAGATTAATTAGAGTAGTGATAAAAAATACAGAGGCACGTAAAAACAGACGGTATAATACTAATGAATAATAGTCTTCCGTTATCTGCGTGCTAACGCCTTTCAGAGAGTATAACAGGTTAGGAGAGCTGGGTATAAATACACGTAAGAGAACATAAAAAACATGAGACACTACTGAAATGCTTGTAACTAATATAAGCAAAGATTCTGCAGCATGACGCATGTTCAGCACCAACAGTTATTTCCTGTTTCCACATTTTTATTGAACAAGATTTAATTACAATTAAGAATGACTCTACTCAACACGAAAGTTCTGCAGAAGAATTTAAGAGAGCGAATTGACTTAATAGAATACATTCCAATTTGATGAAAACTATCCTTCAAACCGATAACGGCGTCTTCACTTCCCTGAAAGAGTAAACCAACACACATAGAACGAATGGATAAAGCAGCCTCCTATAAAAAGTTCCCAACTAAAAGATCGTTCATCAGCAGCCAATCGATAAAGGGAGCAATGTCAACTGCGCACCGCTCAAAATGTCTCATTTGTCGTCCGCTAAAATATGAGGAATCCGTTTTGTGCCGTCGACAAACAAGTGAAGAGGCAATTTCATGACAGCTTCGCGCCACAATTACGCCTTTAAAACGTACTCGTTGCAGGATTCCGAGACTGTTAAGGAAGACAAAGTTTACGTGCTGGTCGCGGTCTAAACAATCGCAAACTGACGAAGCTAAAACCAATGCTTTCCGTCATTTCTAAAGAAAACAAATATGGGCTGTTTAATTTTCCAGCGGACGGTTGAAGCAAAAGCATGGCGCCCAGGATTCGGAGTGTTTGCTCTGTTATAATTGCGTCCATTTATTTATTTGTCCTCCGGCAGCTGATTATCGTCATCTAACAATGTCATCAAAGAGATGTACAAAATAAACACAGCGGCGCGCATTACTAATTTACAAAACGCCAAATTATTTCGTTCGATTTTTGGCATAAAATCAACGGTCGGCCGATGTTAAATTTAAAACATCCGACGAACGCCTCACTTTGCTCTTCCGGTTCACATCTATTGAATATATATTTGGGTTCTAATCAAAGATTTTGCTCGAGAAAGGCACAAGAATTCTTACTTTTCAAACCTTTTTCTAAAAATTTCTTAACTTGGAGATATTCTCCATTCCAACATTTGAGAGTCTGGATAACCTCGAGACTTTTCGCCAAGTAACCACACATACTAAATGATGTGATGAGACATCCGTGAATCCATGAATGAAAAAATGATACGCAAAGTAATGCATCATATTTGAAAATTACGCAACTTCTTACAACCCATATCTTCTTCTGGAAGATGTAAGTGTTCTGGTATAAAGCTCACTGAAATGGATGTGGGCAGGCCATGTTGCAAGGAGAAATGACGACCGATGGACATCAGCAGTTCTGAACTGGATACCAAGAGATGTGAAGAGACCAAGAAGAAGACCAAGAGACCGATGGTACAGTGACATCATTCAGTATTTAGGGGTAACATGGCAACGAGAAGCTCAGAATAGAGAGAATTGGAAAGCGCTTGGAGAGGCCTACATCCGACGTCGGATTGAAAATGGCTGATGATGATGATGATGATGAT
>KZ308581.1:580633-634693 GCA_000376725.2 Ladona fulva | reverse complement strand
GCTCATGATGATATATATATATATTGATGACGATGATGATATATTTAGTAGCAATTAACGTGCCCTGGAATTGAACAATTCATTTAAAAAGTTCTTAAACTTGTTTATTTGCCATAATCATTAGTTCTATCCATTTGCCGAATTACAGCAATTTCGCTTTTCGGTAAATGCCAAGAAAAAACCATTTGAAAAGATTTCCTCTACTTCCTTTATGTGCGCAATTAGATGTGTCCTGGCATCGAACCAGTGACCAATAGGGCAACATTTTTACGGCATACGATAGACATCTACATTTTCTGTCGATGTGGTTAATTTCAAAGTTCTATCTTAATGGAAAAAATTATTCTAACTTAAGACACGAAATAATAAGACATATAAAGTATTTCCACGCTCAATCCTAATGCAAGAGTAAATTTAACGTAGCGTTTCCATCATATCTCTGGATAGATATACCATTTGCGAAAGTTTCACTTCATGAAAAAAATTTTAAAGTTATTTTAGTTAATCTTACTCTTTATACCCTCTCTCTGGTCCTCAATTGCAAGGACAACAAACTCACATTTGGCCGTTATTGGGAGAAGATCTTAGAGCGCCCTTAACCCTGAGTAAAAATCTCTAAGGGGCTCGGTTTATAATGCCCAGCTGTGTGTGTGTTGTTGGGAAACGGTTGTACTTCGTATTGTGTTTTCGCATGTTTTACCTTAAAATATACACGCAGAGTCAGTTACATTTTGGTTTTCGGTGCAGTTCAGTAGCTTCACGGTGATCTTTTCGTATCTTATACCGTTCGATACGTCGCAAATTCTACGAGTTGTTTCCTGCAGTATTCTCTGTTTGCTGTTTGGATATAATTCCCGGAATTGGAGTTAATATTTCTGGTAAGTTACGTTTAGTTAAATAATTCACATCCTTTTCTGAGTCGAAATCAAAACTTCAGTGGTGAAATACGAATATATTTGATTCACGTTTCTAAATGTAGTCTCCGTTTTGTAATTTTCTGCTGTCATTTTTCTTAATTCATTTTTTGAGACATTTGCCGTTTCAACGCTGAATTATTACATTAGATTTTTTGAATGGCTTCTACACATTTCCTACCGATTGAATTTTAAGCAGTGGCAGGTGAGATTGAACATTGATGGCTGTGATCTAAATGTCTTAAGAAGTATCCTTTTAACTCCTCATAACGTTAACAACTAGGCTCGTGGTAATAAAAAATTACTGCACCAAGAGAGGAAATATAATCTGCAAAGAGAATTTAGAGAGAAGATGGGGTTGATTATGGATGTGCCCAAGCCGGGATATGGAACTACCAATGATGGGATACCACTAGGCGTTTCTTTGAAAATCCAAATCTAGCAGCTGAAATTACAGGTGCGAATTTGAAATCGTTATCCGTGATACATGCTTGTTATTGAAAAAAATAGGCAGATGATGAAATATACATGGATAATTTCGTTATTTGGAATAATAAAAGTATTGTTTTAATAATTCATTTTGAAGTGTTAACTTTCATCTTTTGAAGTGTATGAGTCTTAGTTTGATCATCCTCCTGCAATACTTATTCATTAAAATTTAACTATCGATAGGGATATATAGTAGGGATCGACGAGAATCTCATTAACAGATTCTCTAATATCTTGAAGGCAGTCTCAAACGGTCTGAATATAAATAAAAAAGCATTCGAGGACTACTTCTGGACTACCGCGTTGTTGTTCGTGGAATTATATCCGTGGTACTACTTGCCTATATCCAATATATATATTGCCACCAACTATCCATAAAATTTTAATTCACGGCACAGAGATCTCAAAGGAATCCATTCTTTCTTTGGGGAAACTTTCGGAGGAGGCGATAGAAGCCCGAAATAAAGACACGAGAAAATACCGTGAGCGATTCAGTAGGAAACACTTGCGAGTTGCCACCAATGAACACTTGCTTCGGAGATTGCTATTAACATCCGAACCAATTATATCCATGTCAGCACCTATTAATGTTATAAAAACAGCAAAAAAATGGGCAAAGAAGTGAAGGAGCTCCTGATCATGAGCCATGAAGACGAAATGGCGTACGGAGATGAAGATTCCTCTGACGATGAGAGTATTTAAGGCTGAAGGTAAGATCTCATTAATTTCATTAGATAGATATTTCAACATTACCAGCTTACTTTTATCAAAAAAAATTATAGCTTAATACTATCGAAAAATTGACAAGGTAGGCGTAGGCAAACAAAGTATTGAGCTATATTTAAATATCGAACAAAACGAGATTTCTTCATTAATGACATTGGGATTTTAATAAACGAATTCTAACTAAAAGTGTTCACAGAGTAGGAATCATATTTATAAACCATTAAAATACCATTAAGATGCGAGTTGGTCCGTATATCCTCTCAAATCGGAGAATGTCATGGAAGGTGACGCTCCACCGCGCGGATATGGCTCTTGCATCGCCATCGAAGATTCGGTATATAAATCGGCGTCGTAAATTGTCGTAGGATTTTATTTCAGATTCCTCTTTAGGAAGTTTCAAAGAATATCGTGGCATACGTTAGCCCGTGTACATCGTGGTGCATCACTACTATTTTCCTCGCTTTAGGTGAAAATTTGCTGTAAATTATCGGTTCGCCATTTTGTTGTGTAACTTATGCAAATATTCTACTAAGATCATTCAAACCAAGTAATATGAAGCATAAAAAATAGGTTTATAATACAGCATCGCTTTTTACTCGATGATTTTGCTCATTTGGGTTCAGTGATGGCTTGAAGTTGAAGAATTTTGTGAAAAATCGAAGACCGGTTTCTTTCGTAAAATTTGGTCAACTTTGACCCCCTATAGAATTTTAATCCACAGGAATGAAAGTAAATGATTTGGTAGTTATATGTTGAATTTATATAAGAATAACCATGGGAAGTTTCAAAATCCTCACTCAAAAAATGCGACGTCTTCTTTGATCGTGAAAGTCCAGGTTCCCCAGAATCCGAAAACCTGGTTGCCGTCTGTTGACGGGTGCATTGGTTACCACCTGGGGTATTGTTGCAATTACTTGCACGAGTCATAATTGCTTGTAAGCTTCTTGGTCCAGTGTTTCCACTGGGATTTTAGAACCAGGGATTGTTAGTTCCTGGAGCGTTTTGTACAGCCGCACCCTCTGGGTGAACAGACGCTGACCAGGTAGTCGGTGGTTGCCACCTGGATTTTGTGTGGGTATGTTTTAGTCTGGCCCCTCCTCTCAGACCTGTCCAGCAAGGGAGGCCCTACCAGTAGTTAAACTACCGCCGGCATAGCTCTGAGCATCATTGTGGCGCACAAGCNTTATATATATTTATATTTATTTATGTATATTTATATGGCATTATATGATATAATCGCTTTCAAAGTATTACTTGAGAGAGAATAAATTCTCGGTTCCTCGAAAGATGAAAGTTCTTACTAAGACATCCTGTCAGCCGGAAAATGGCTCATTCTCAGTCAAAAAGCATTTGAAGAATGTGGTTTTCATGACGAGAAACAAATACTTCCGAAAGCAATTGTCGTAAAAAAATACAGATTTTGAGGGGGTTAAAAATCAAAAAGCAGCTATTACCAAAACAGATTTACATTACGACTTCAAATGTTGCGCTACAAGAATATAGAAACATAATACGACATAAATAAAGGACATATAAGCTTAATGTCAAGTAAAGGGAGAGAATAGTTGCCCCAAGCAACTGCCTTCAGCCATCTTGGGATGTCCAACTGTATTTCCGCACCGCCAAGCACACGAAAGCAGCACAAATCATTCTAAAAGCACGATACCCGCACTTAAATCCCCCGACATGAAACTTTCGCGAAAATATACAAAGGTCCGGTAAAAAACGGCGGTCCTAGTGTAGTAGCCGCCTCAAAACACGTACTTCCGTTTATTCCATTCTCGTATTATTCGGTTTCCTCGGTTGGGTTTAAACTCTGACCTGTGCGGCTTCGTAAAAAAGACGAGTCCTTTGAAGAAGAAGGTCAGCGAGGAACCGCTCTTTCCCATGATCCAATTCTGCACTGCCCCAAATGGATTACCTAGGCACCGTTTTAAGCTGGTTCGGGACCAAGGTTAACACTGAGATATGCACCCATGCGAGACGATGCATTTTGACATTTTCGGGGAAGACTTTGTTTATTGGAACGCCTTTTATTTGGACAGTTGCGGGTTCGGGTCTTTGGGTGGGCTTTTTATTGCTACCTTTAAATCGGTCCTTTGCTACGAAGGGCAACACACAAACATATTCTAAAGTTCGAGGTGATGTTTGTTTGACGGTGTCTTTATATCAATTCGCTATCAATTGGCTGGAGTTTAAGGCTGAAAGTAATAACTACGATACTTATAACATCTTCTGGAGCATCACAAGAGAGAAAAGAATTCCATCATTTCGGAATTTGCACTACTTAAGCGAAATGTGGAAGCATCAACAGGAGCAGTCCGACTAAGCCAAGCATCGGTAACGGAGGAAAATTCTTATGGCTAAAGGCTGATACAAGCTGAATCTCATTCTGTATTTAATTCCTTATAATTAAATAATAAACCTTCCACAGTATTTGTTTTATTTCTATACATTTATATTATTTATAATCCTACTAATACATCCTAAAAATATTATTTAATCCACCATCAGAGAGGTGTGAATCACAAAAAGTACTTGACCGGCGAGGGCACCCTTAAGGCTTATCACTAGGGAGCCAAAATACTTCGGACCATTAAAAGCACACAAAACACGATACACTGTCCTATACTGGTGAGCTTCAAGTAATGTTCGCGTTTTAATATGTTTATTTAACTATAAATTATTTTTTTATTCCTCGGAAGAGTAAAGGATAAATTCGGACTGTGTTCAAAAAGTAAACGCCTACATTTATGAAATTAATTTACACGAACCGAAAGTTAACCTTGGGCTCTAAAAGTCTATAGCAACACTTCGGTCAAAATGTTTACATTATCAAAATTTTAGGTCAAAATGAATACATAACATACCTGTTCATACACTTGCTATCATACACGACTCTTTGGACAACGAAAGGAAATCATGTGCGAGACAAAAATGCGAGATTATGCGACAGAAGTGTAAAAAAACGATGAGTTTAAATGACAAAATCCGGAAGAAAGGACTGGGCTATCAAACTAACGGCAAATTCTTAACTGTTAGTTATTCGATAGAGCGTATCAGCTAAATACGACGAAAGAGAAAAGGAATACATACAAAGAAATAAACTTCGTAATATCCACAAGGTGTTTACCTGATGACGGCTTAGTAGCCGAAACATATCGTGATTATAAACACCTAGAAGATATTACAAAAATTCCTTTATTCCCTCAAATTGAGAATAAGAGAACACTGACTGATGAACTCGGAAATGAAAAGGGTGGAGCAGAATAAATGAAAGAATAAGAAAAAAAATATTTTCAAAATTCCAACAGAATTAATAAGAACATAATTATCATCTTTATTATAGAACCTTATTATTCATGATCGCTGGAAAGTTAGGTATAGTCAATATTTATCACTCTACAAAATGTCATATTTGCCATTTCTGTGCCTCTCAAGCGCTGGAATCACTGGAGGTTTTCGAATAATTGGATCATATTGGAGATATTCCCTTCAAAATTATTCGCTGGAAAAAATTTGCGATAACTGAAATGTTTTAAACTAAAAAATGTCCACTGACCCTTTATTTTACAGCATGTTTTAGATGTATTTTTGTAGTTACTGAGATTGCAAAACCTTAATCTTTCGACTGTGGACTCGATGTGGACCGCTGGTTATATTTTGAAACTGTAATGGGTTACACTTTGTACATACTTGAAGACCACTGCTGCTGCTGATCAGAAAAGAAATAATAATAATAATATTAGATAGGACGGAGGCTGAGAAAAGGATGTTGCTTTTTAACTGATGGAGTGTATGGTGTATTGATAGGATGGAGTGTATGGTGTATTAATAGGATGGAGTGTATGGTGTATTGATAGGATGGAGTGTATGGTGTATTGATAGGATGGAGTGTATGGTAGGATAGGAGAACCGGCGAAGCGTATGAAGAGCAGTTGAAATAAAATCTTCCCGAGAACAGTTTAATGAAATACGGAGAAAAAAAGCATAGACGTCATGAGTCCATTGAGCTAATACAACGCATTCATTCCAAACTCCACCCGGACACCATAAAGTGTGCATAACAGTTTACACAATTCTGGTACAATTACTTTCTAAAGAAACCCCAATCGTTGAGTTTATTTAACGAAAGGGTTACATGAACAAACATTTCCCCTAAAATACATACATTAACGAAACTTATCGCTGTTTCGGATTTGGTAATAGTCTTATCCAGCGAAGCTACTTTGAAACAATACACGGCATTTTGCAGGTACAACTTTGTACTAACCACAATTTAGATTTAGATTTGTACCCTGCAAGCCGCCAGTGTCGTATGCAGGGGGTGCATTAACACCACTGGTACATGTGGTAAATATACTTCTTAATAGAAACCACAAATTCAAGGTCCGGATCATTTGAGGGTATTTATTGATGATATTGATAGATGTCGACGAAATGTGTTCGCTGGAGCGAGAAAGGCGTGGTACGAGTCCAGTTGTCGTCCCGACGCCATTCTTTCATTCGCTTCAAAGGCAATGTCCGAATTCTATGGGAGTCCACTTCACCTCACCGTCGGCCTCCAACCTCTCCTCCACGCCTCCATTGTCGCCCGATTACACGCATAAGAGGTCTTGGTTCATGGCCCGATGAACACGACAATGGTTCTTTTATGCCGCGGATGTCCGACCGGGCGAAGGAAACAATGCGACTCGAGTGTCAAACTCTCTCTTCCTCAGATGAAGAGGACGATGAATTCCGTGGATTCGAATGGACCCAACTTGGGGTACTGATGGAGACCACCGGAGGTCTTCGTGAACTTCGTTGGATTGAACGGAGGCTGCTACCGAATGCTAAAATTTAAGCACCGCGTTCAGGAACCAAGTTGATATCAGCTGCTAATACAGGCAACAAGTAGGGTTCGTATACATATATAAAAATCACGCTTTACAATATGGCGGAACCATCATTCCGTAATTCTCCATGTTTTCCTGTCTTTCCTTTTAGCTTAATGCACATCCAATCGTCTTTATTGCGATCTCTTTTATTCTTCTTACTCGGTACGCGTTACGCTCTCAATCCGAAGTGGGAAGGGAAAGAATTCAAGCGCGCTCTTGCATCTTTCTTACGCTTTCTCCGAATCACGGGAAAAGTTCATAAAATAACCGCTTCGAACAAGAGAGCTAGGCCAGTTAATCCTGACCTCCCAATTAAAAATATGATGATGGTACTAAGAACGGATATAAGATTAGAAGTGATTATTCTGAGGCATTCGACTGTATCATCAAATAATAGCAACAAAGTCGACTTGACATAAGTATAGGACTTCTACTTTGCGGGCTTTAACTTCTCCACCAGTGGGGTACGTGCCGATGATTGTACTTAGAAAAGGTTCGAGTGGTAGGAGATAATTAGTCAATGATAACAACTATATAAAAAATGTATGTAAATCGAATTTAAAATAATTGGAAAATGTTTTCATCTTTGAAGAAAATGGGTAATATTTTGAGATTGAGGTATTCTTTTCATTCCTACATTGGTGGTGCGCACTTAGAAAATGGCTCTCACTAACAAAGCTAATCATGAAAGTAAACCAGATTTCGTTTTCCCAACGATCTTTTCAATTCTGTTTATCCTCAGAGATCCTTCAAAATGGCATTTATGTCACTGGAAAACCATTTTCATCAAAATTTGGAAAAAATCTCATTTTTACACATTGAATATCATACACATCATAAGAAAACTTCGCTTTAAAAGATTGGACTTTCTAGCAGATCTTTTAGAGGCGTTTTATTTTCTCCGATATTCTTACGTTTAAGAAAAATAATGCGACAGAAAGCCAGTATTTAATATCGATATGAATGTAACCCATTGGAAATAGGATACAATCATTAACTTTAAAATACTTTTGACAGCCTACCACTGGAGTAATATCCAGATACATTTTATGTCGGTTTTACGCCACACGATTTCGCTCCCAGAAATTCATCTGCATTACAGAATATCTATCGCGCATGCATTTTCTCAAACGTTCGTCTCTCCTGCAATATATGATCGCCATAAATTCCGCGATTAACGTTCGTCAAAAAATTATCAAAAGGCGTTAAAGTCTTGGTTTGTGCGTAACTTTTGACATTCGACGGAGACAAACGTCCCCGTCTGTGTGTGTATGGAGTGAATGGGCGATATGCATCCACGCAGAGTAAACACCGACTTAGCAGGTGCTGCGAGTCAATTCAAATCCATCGGCGATCGATGGACACGTGATTCCGCACCACCGCCTACACACCACAAATATAAGCCTTTTTAGAATCGATGACCAACTGTGCCATGCTCACTTATTGTGTATTTTACCAAGTCATACGCAATATATANTTTTAAAATAAGGTCTCGATTTGCCGGGAAAATAATGTGGGTAACGAAAAATGTTGGGAAAAGATGAGAGATGAATTGTGATTGGTACTGATACTTATCGTTCTACGGATAAAAATGAAAGCAGATTCCGAAGAACAAGATATAAGAACAATCAATCTGTAGAATGTAAATAAAATGGCGAACGAAAAGAATCTCCCGTTGTCCTAGATACGGGTTAGATGTAAGAAGAGACTTGTTAGTCTCAATCTCGCCCTGAATAAAGTCCTTTATTATTATTTACACCAATATACATGCATACGCGTCTCGAAATACTTCATCAATACTTCGAATGTCTTAATTCGCCACCCATGTCTCGAAAACCCGATTTCCCAGAGTATTCTAAGTAAAATCTGTTTTCACACTGTACATCTTTCCGAAAATAAAATGATTTCGACTATACACGCACACACCTTTTGGTAAATCACTTTCTGCCCACTCACGAAACTCTAAAACTATCGAAAGAAATTATTAAATACAAATTTACCAAACCAGTATAATGCTACCAAGATCCAACTTGGACATAATTATAGAGAGAAATGCTATTTATCAGAACTTGAACGTGACAACTCTGGGCATAAGTAAAAGAGTTGCTGTAAAAAATAGATAAATGCTGTGAGGAATGAGAACAGAGGGTTTCGGAGAGCTAACAAATATATTTAAAGGGCTACACTTGGAACAGGACGCAACTACTAAAGTATAGATGAATAGATATCCATTTTGAATAAGCAACTAACATTGACATCAATGTATGCTAATTAATCATAGCAACACTATTAACATTTTCGCAAACAATGGTCGCTCTGATAAAATGATTAATACGTTTTACATAATACCACCGAAGTAGTCAATACAAATAGAATAATCTATAATTTCATAGTCCGCACATGGAAAAATTCCTACCCAGGAGATATCCGAAACCTTTTAAATGGAATAAGTATCAAAGTAATATTATTGGTAAGTCACAGAATAAATATTAAATGATAACATAAATAATAATCTCTAATATAATGTAACGATTATGATGGACAAGACTCTTTGAGACATAAAACGGAAAGAAGAAGAATCGATACATAAAGAAGAATGTACATATTCTGAAATACTCTTACCTAGTGTTACAAATTTAAGCATTGCATTATATTTATTACTTTACCATTTATTGCCGGCCTCCAGAGGTAAATGCACATTATACAAATCCTGGTTTCGGCACTGAATGGGCGTCATTCCACACAGCTTTACTCAAACATCAAACAGGAATGTACACAACACGACGACGCAACTGGGGCTTGAATCCGGAAATCGACTACGTGAAGATGACACTCTTGAGTTGAAACCCTGGGCATATAATAAATGCTCCTGTCTCATATTTGTATAAATAAACTTGCTGCATTCCCACGTGTGGTTTTATCCGTCCATCTATTGCATCTCTTTCCTGACCCGATGCTCCGCATTTTTCATTCAATTTATGGTTCTCGGGTGTCACGCACTGCACGCGCTAATGAGCTAAATCCCTCCTCGGGTGATGCTGCACTTGATGTCGCCCTAACAAACCGAATAAGTCACCCGAATCACGTTACTTACGGATGCCCCTCATTCCAGCATTTCCTTGAGCTTCACAGCCAAATGAGCGGGTATTCACAAACAAAATCATTTAAAAAATCTGAAAATTTTAAGTTCACACAAATGCATTACTTACACGCATATTCTTTTAAAGTTTAATATACAAATCGCGCATCATCTACTGATACTAAAACCATCTTCTCAATTCAATCCTCAGAAGTAAGGGGGGATTACGTATTCTATCCACTTACTATTGTTCGTCTAACAAACCTCGATCGAAAGTCGAAAGAAAAATGGCGTATTCATCAATGAGATCCCTCTTTTTTCTTCTCACCATTTAAAGCAAACAGATGAGAACAATTCGCACTTATTAGATATGGAGAAAACGTTTAACATCTTTCAACAATAACGGTTCGAGACAAAATAACATTTAAACTTTCTAAGCCCTAACATAATCAGCAATTAACTCTAAATTCTTGATCCATAATAAAGAAAATAAAAATTCAATACATTCCGCACGATTCCTCCTATACCAAAAAATCTCAGGGGCGAGTGCATTAAAGTATTTGGATAAGCAAAATTTGAGTAAGCACACATTTTGAATTCTTCATCGTCGAAAATATTTTCCCGATGGATCGAATTTTAGAATATGAACTCAGGATCCAGAGAGTAGGCGATGGATGTGATCTTACTCTTGGTGACACTGTGGAACTACCTTAGGTTATGATACGAAACTTCAGTATAAAATTGACAAAGAGGTATTTATGCGATTATTACAACTGATACGCATTTATCACAAAAAATGGCACTGTTGTCCCTCTATAGGGGAGAATTAAGGCACAGAAACAACTGTTATTTAAAACGAGTGTGTTAGGAAATCGTCCAAAATCATTCATTGGCGACTCTCTAGATCCACCCGCAGGGAATGCACGAGGCATTTACACGCACAAATAAATCGACTGCTACGTAAATAACCATTTACATTAATTCCAAATTTCTATACGTTTAAGACGATACTGTTTGTTGCTAAATTACACTCGAAAAATGTTGAAGAATTTCGCATGCTGTAACGGTTTATAGCTTGCGTTTAAACGTAATTATTTTAAATCCAGATTTATCACCAGAAACTCCTGTTTCGAGTACGTAAGTATTTAAGGGCAAATTTACCGAGCAAATGTATCAGAGATTTCTCGAGAATTCTCGAATTTGAAAATAAGGTCTCGATTTGCCGGGAAAATAATGTGGGTAACGAAAAATGTTGGGAAAAGATGAGAGATGAATTGTGATTGGTACTGATACTTATCGTTCTACGGATAAAAATGAAAGCAGATTCCGAAGAACAAGATATAAGAACAATCAATCTGTAGAATGTAAATAAAATGGCGAACGAAAAGAATCTCCCGTTGTCCTAGATACATGGAGGCGAAACAAAGCGATTGGGCGTAAGAACGCGGAGTGTACAAACACCATCTGAATCCTAATCCCCTCGCTCGCACCCAATGAACCGTGACTTGTTACCGCATCCTTCCGCTGGGCGGCGACACTATTCCTTGATTTATTGCCCTTCTTCGCAAACAGTCACGGACAGACAGGATAGTCGGTAATTTTCCAGGAGCTTAGCCATTGGGTAAACTCGAGCCTTTCGGAGCGCACTCATTTTTTCCGACTGTGGTTAATTTTTCTCCTTCCCCCACTCCATTTTCACCCGTCAGTTGAACTTTTGAGGTCGTCCCTGGCGGAATGTTTCCGCAGCCGTGGAGTTTACGCGTCCACGACATGTTAGTCGAGCGTGTGTTGACTTTCGACCTATCGAATCGTGCTGCGGCGGAAGATGATTCACGATCCGTGCGGTGTGATTATTCCACCGCCAAAGCTGCGAGAACATCATTGGCGAAACATATATTCGACCGAGAAATCGCGTTAACCGAGAATCGTGTTTGCGTTCACACGCTAAGGAATACGGGAAACATCCCTTTAAATAACGAAAATAAAAGCTTCGCAAATATTAAAATTGGGATTTTAAATATTAGCGCCATTGTTTACCGGATCGCGCGTCCATTACGCGGAATTTTCGCAAAAAAATGAATTTTGTCGCTCTAAATTTATGACGAAAAAATCGAGGCCCGAAACCGAAGTCACCCGCCGTTTTTGATGTTTGCATTCGTGATTACTGTTATTAATCGAAGATAGCGGCGGAAGAAGTTTCGCTGTGTGTTTTATCTCGAGAATTAACCTAAAATGATCCCGGAGTTTATTTTTTCCAGATATGCTTTGAGAAACTGCTTTCCCGAGTTAATTAAATATTTAACTTCTTTATCTGCTCCAAAATCGGGGAGTTATTTATTTATCGTACGCATTGTTGGTGGCGTTTTTTATTCGCGTGAAACGCGCAACAAATTTCGGCAGCGAGAGTTTTTTATCTCCGATAATGAATTTTAATATCAGCTTATACCAATTTAATCAAATTTACACGCGGCGGGTTTGCTAAAAATTCATTGAATAATCGTTGCGGTAATCGTGTGCACAAGTCAATGAGATTAAAGAAAAATCTAAAAAATCGCATTTTCATATTGCAACACAATACCGCGCCCACGGCACCAGACAGAGCGCTTTGTTATTTCGCGTGCCGAAGGGAGACTCACTTATGCGAGTTTCTATATCTAGCTCGGGTGCGGTGCTGGCACCACTCCGCACCACTGGCAGGGCGGCACTGACACAGTTTTCGATCCAACTGTGTTGCTACACTCAACGTACAATATAATAGTAACTAACTTTATTACGGATAAATACCCTCTTATATTTGATGGAAAAAGAGAAAAAGTTAGCATAAAAAGAAAGGAATGAATTGAAAAGTTCACAATGTCACATACGTTTACATAATACAAAGTAAAGACTATGATATGTAGTAGAATATCTCTAGAAACTAATACAAATATAGAATGCATAAATAAAGTAACATCGGTCTTATAAAACAATTTAAATTACCTTGCATTTGATTTGGATTGTAAATACTAAATCATTTTAAGAAGAATAAAAATTGAAAGAAAGAAAAAGTTCACGATACTGCATTACATAATTAAATATTACGTTTACATAATATACCCTAGAATGTAGAGGCTAGAATAAATACTCGTATAGAGGTCGACATTTTACGTTAAGTTTTTTTATAAATTTCACTTTCGATTTTTTGTGAAGATTTTAAATATTTTCCGCAGAATTAATTTAAAACGGCAAATTTGGGTACATCATCAGGCGAAGAAGAATAAGACTTTTATAAGGGGTGTTGCAGGAGTGGAAAGAAAGCGAAAATGCAGAATGAAGGATTGAGAGAAGGGGGAGTGAGCGATCCTGAGGGATAGGGGAATGAGGAGTGGGAGCAATCCAAAAGTTGGACAGTTAGTAAAGGAGAGGATGATAATTTCGTTAACCACATTCTTCGGAGCAATTGTAGAGACTAAAATTGAGTTTGTAGCTAAATGCTCGTTTTGACTAGTTACGACGGATATTTTTGATGTGAAAATGTGAATATTTTCCATCATTTCTTTGACTTCCGCAGCAAAACCTTCCGCAATTGAATTTAAAATTTGGATTTTTTACACATTCTGTAAATAAGTCAGCCCTAGGTAATATCGTGAATATTACGTACTACTGGGATAATTCCCCTGTATTAATTTTAAATTCGTTTCGATGATTAAAAGAGATAAAATTTAAAATTTAGAGCTCACAAGGCTTTAGTCTGAAATATTTCAGTAAGAAAAAAGCAAAATGTGCGACATTAATAGAACATTCCGTAAAAATGCAGATACTAAAATACTGGCGTCGATTAGACATCTCTCACTCATCGGACTGTCCCTCTGACGTAACAATTTCTCGAATTTGAGCCCTTTTTCTCAAATTCGACCCCTCTTTCTGCATTTTATGTGATCCATCGCCCATGACAGGTCAAAGCGGCTGCAGAAAGTGGATTGGAAAGAGGGCGACACCAAAATGCGGTGGCGTGCTTCCGGACCATTAGGGGAGGGCTCCATTGTGCCGTCATCGCTTATTAAGGTAAGGCAGGTGGATATTCTTAGGGACAAAGTGCTTTCTTTAATAGGGAAAGAGGGGTGGTCAGCTGTCGAGATACTTTTAAAACCCCTACGTCGAGGGAACGAGGATTAAATTGAGATGCAGACGAAATATTTCTCTTATCAGAAAATATACATAGAGAAGAAGGGCAGAAGATGCAGTGGAGATGGTCCCCATTGTGGGTTATAAAGCAGCTTCGTCGTAATACAGAGGTTGCAATCGTAAATGAAAACATTTACATAAAAATTGAGATTGTAGTATCAACAGCGTTATTCAATTCGGAGGGAGACACATTGAAATAAACAGTTTCGCATATCACCGGTTTTCCTGAAGTCCACCGAGAAGCTGAGCTCCGCAAACAATCTAATTTTATTAGCCATACGTTGGTGGTGCTCCTTGCAATGTTAACATGGTCGAGCGTGGCTTCGTGGAATTTCAAACACATTTAAAAGAAAGAACACTTCGTAGCTTTCACATGAAATTTTTATTTTAATATTTTTTTATTTTATTAGTATTACAATCTGCTGTGGAAGTTACGAGGAGTTCTTTCTTTTGAATAGTCAGTTAATATGAGTTTATCTTTCGAGTACCCTTGATGCATTCCACGTCATGAGGCCACGGAATAAACTCGAAAGCTCAAAATATATACTACAAATTTGCTGCTACGATAACAGGGAACTGGATTTCGTTCATAACGAGTCTTAACTGTAAATTAATTGGAAAAACGGATTAATTCTCTGTTCTATAGAGCAATTTAACGAGCAGTTTCCGAAGAGTACGAAGAACTAAGATATGATGACATACCTACATTAGATATTCTTTTCTACAAAAAAACTTTTATATCATTCCTTGCATTTATCTTCCCTGTTAGATATCGACAGTAAGGTAGTTCTGCCGGTAGTAACAATAAAAATCATTCGAACTTTTCCACGGAAAAATTTTAGCTTTTGGAAAAACTCTTAAAGCTTACAAACAAAAATAGCAAATGATACGCGTTAACCAAGATTCGAGCACTGGACCTCGGACTACCACTACTACTAAGAAAGACCTATTTGCTAACTGTAATTCTAATTAACGCATTTTCTCGCTTTGTTCAAGGAACATATTAATTTACTGAAAGCATGAAAATCCTGTTATCTACCTCCGCAGCTAAGTGAATGACATTCTCAATTTTTCCTCCTATTCTGTGAGCACAAATCTCATTCACAGATATGGTAAATCGTAAGATCCATTTGCATCACATTTTTGGTTATTATTAACCAATTATAACTCAAATTAACACAACTCGCAACACAATGTCACAGGTACTTCTTATGGCTACGCGTGCGTAGCGAGAAAATAGACGGCACTATTGTGATCTATACGTTAGAAAAAGTAAACAACATGAGAAAGAAATACAAGGCGGAGTGATACGGTTGCTGGACAGTGCAGCACGGAGTTGAAAAATGTTTTAATCGCAGAAAATATGAGGAAGAGATTTAACGATAACTGGACTAAAGTTTCTATTTTCTACGAATGCCTTGCCATCGCTTTTCTCATTCTAAGAAACAGCGAGCGTGTTTGAGCCAAAGTCTTCTTAATTTTTAGCACTTTTCAATTAAAGCTATCAATTTTATTGGTAAAAATATTTTAGGTAAATATTTTAGATAAACCAACGACAATATTGAGAGAAATGTGAATTTAAAACTCCATACGCATTTACTTTCCTACTTACTACAAATATCTTTGAAGTGATCCCTTTTCGATGTACAATTATCTATTTGACTCGTTCATCCACATATCTCTCCCAGTGTCCTACTTTAAAATAGATAATTTTCATTGGACATCCGAATATCTTTTAATTTATAGCTTTTATTCCAAAACATAAATTTTAATCATCAATTCCAGCACCTCTTTCTGATCTTCCTCTCCTTTTAGTCTGTCACACCATTCGATTCTTAATTCCATTTACTCCAATCTTTTTCCTAAGAGCAAACCAACGCCGTCCAATATTTTCCGTTCCGCTCTGGTCACCTACAACATCAAATTTCGTTTCAACCCGCTTTTGCTTCCTCTACCAACCTCGAACCGTTCATTTTCGCTCCGACCATTATATCCTTCAGAAGGTTTGTTTCATTTTCACTTAATTACAATAAATTTTGAATTGAACACAATATTGGATGGTTGTATTTTGTACTTACACATGTTTAGAGAAGATTCCTCACTTTGTACACTATTTTGAAAAAATAATCAGATCTCGAAAAATGACTGTTTTCGAAGTTATCTCAGTTTCAAGAATTTCAGAATTTTTCACTTCGTGTTTGGTTCTCACTCAGACAGTAAATACGATTTTTTTTCTGTTTAACTTTTCGGTTCACACACTTCCACGTTCACACGCACACACTTCCACGCTGGACATCTGACCTTTCTTTCAGCACTCTTTCATTCTTTTCCAATTATTCATGACTTAGTCTTTCCTCATTTTACCACATAACTCCTCGTGTAATCCAACTGCATTTACTTCTGCTGCCACAACCAACTTTCTTTACCACTCAACAAGGAGGGCGTATTCATATAAACAGTACTTTTTGCATACCTCGACGGTCTATCAGTGACCATTCGTTCGATGCTGAGTGAAAAAATCATTCAAATTCTTTGGAGATCATAAGCGCCCAATCCAATCGAAGCTAATCGTTTTCGATTGGAAAAACTCGCGCGTGCCATTTGGTGCAGAACAATCGGAGGCCACGGTTTTTTACATTGGACGATCAAAAGGCAGAAAGGAGTTTTGACGTCGTTAAGTGCTCGCGTAAAAAAGCACCCCATAGATGGCGTGTAATTACAATAGGCGAGCCACTCTTCTGGTCTCTACATCATCCCCGCAGACAGCACCGCCGCTCGGTTAAACAATGATCTGCTCCCCGAAAGCGGACGCCTCGGCGCCCCTGTGTACACACGCCAGGGACTTCTTTTTCGCCGAAGTGCCTTTATTGTCCGCGCTGGTGTCTATGGCGGATTCGATCACGCTCCCGCGACTCATAATGGTTTTTCGGCTGCCAAAGGGAGAGATTGTTGTGACCGCCGTGCCCGCGGGTGGCCCCGGGCGAGCACCCACAATGCACCGGGGTTCCCATGGGGGAACATCCCGCCTAGGGACAGGAGGAGGGAAGGGCGTTATTGATTGAAGGGATAAGGTGATGAGGAATTGCTGTTTATTGCCCAGAATGCATTCTCATTCATTCCCCCATCTTTTACACCCGGATACATCTTCCTCCACGACAGTCTCTATGATGAAGATATCGAAACGAATTGAAGACTGGAAAATGAGAAACCGTTATATTCGCCGGAGTGAAAACCAAACCGAAATAACAGAATGACGGAACATGAACCGAAATGCAAAACTTATATTTACTTTGTTCTGGTGTTCGATTTCCAATGATTCTGAATAAATTGAGGGCCTAATAGAGAAAACTTCTCTTATTATGCATTTGAGTGACAGTTCACAAAAATACATTGCGGACGTTTTCATTTAAGCAACTAATCACATATATGGATTAATAATTCCTAAAGTAATGTGATTTATACTAGCGTTTAAGTCAATGTAATGTAAAATTAATCTTGGTAATTGTGTTATTGCGGGTCAATGTAATGTATTAAGAAAATAGTCGATTGTTAAAAAGAGGGAATAACATACTAACATAACTAACTAACATTGTTTGTCACGCTCAAAGCGAAAAAATACAATTTTGAATCAGTAGTGAAGCCACCGCGTTCACACAGTTACATCACCGATTACAGTGGGCTACGATATTATCACTAGAGTACTCCAGTACATTTGAAATTTTTTAGTTAGTTGAATGCAATTTAAGAAAAATGTGATGTAATGGATCTTCCAGTCAAACTGCGAAAAGGACGGGTATTTCTTCAGAGAAGAATCGGAGATAAAAATTGAAAATTCAACAGCAGGGGCAATAGCATCGAGCCGCGCCGTCCTATGGGTACATCGCACCCGGGCGGCGGCATCTTAAGGCGGCAACAGAAGAACAGCATTATTATCATTACAACAACATTAGTTGTTGTTTTCTGTGTGATAGACACGACTTATCTAGGAGAGATTCTAGGACTCGTCTAGGAGATCGTGTGAAATTAAAGATTGGCCAAAATTTAGAGGAAAGAATTATGGATAGAATATTTAAAAAGAAAGAATATTTGTGCAATGGATTTAATCGTAGAAAAGCAATCAATAAATGATTTACTAGAAACCAAGAAAAAATTCTTTTCAGGTTTTGGAATATATCTTTGCTAGAGTTAACTTTGCTAGTATAATTGAGACTTTTGATGCTGGAAAGCGATCATTCTCGAAACTCAAATTGATCAAGAAATATTTGCGATCATCGATGACCTACGAAAGGCTGAATGATTTGGCTTTCATCAGAATATAGAGAAGGAAATATGAGATGAACTTGCTTTTGATGATAGGAATTAGCAGTTGAGATCTCCAAATGAACACTTTTAATTTGAATGTTATTCTTTATTTCCTATTCGCTTCCATTCTCTTAATGCCTGATTACTTATGCTGTAACACAATTTTTATTGGCAACCTGCATATTTCTTTGCTAAAAATAGATTTCATGCAAATAATATCAATTTAAATTATGCGTATTGCTTTGATAATGATGCTCAAAGGTGATGTGAACTATTAGCACATAAATACCATTTATCATGTCAGCATACGGAATATGCGCAATTAATCATTGCTGATGTTCTCTGACCAATGTAAGCTGGGCAACGTCATAAAAAACATGTTTTTCAAAGTCTGACGAAATAATTTTGGCCTGCAAATCAAGAAATCTATGGTTTTGGAATTTAATTCTTAAGGGAGGCAAATTATGTGCCTGGCGGGAGATGGACTTGACTTGGACTTGAACCCCTTTTCATTGAATATTTCTATATCTACATATGTACCCTGCAAGCAGCCTTTCGGCTTGTGGCAGAGGGTCCATTCACCATGACTCTACTTCCCTCATCGATTACTTTTGCGTGTCGCTCGTGGAAATATTGAATTGAGCTCTACATTGAGCTCTAATTTCGAATAATCGCAACATTTCATAATTCTATCTAAATCATTCGATGGGGTTAATATACCTTCTCTACATTCTATTTCCTTACAAATCACCGTGTCGTCCGCAAATACCCTAACTCTGAATGTTATTGCTAAGGTCATTCATACATACTAAAAATACTAACGGTCCGATCACACTGCCTTGCGGTACGTAATACGAGGTTATAGTAGCATAAATTACGAATATTTCTTAGTATCTCCATAATACTGATGCAAATTAATAAGAAGGGAGAAAATAGGTTACGACAATACTGTTCGAAATCACTGAACTTAAAAATGATTGCCCTTAGCGGGAGTTCGACCGTCCCATCAAGAAGAGGAAGGCCTGGAAAAAACCGGCTTACCGTGGAGGGCGGAGTACGGAAATTTTTAAGATAAGAGATGTAGCTGGCCCATTTAGTGATGGCGATTGTCTAAGAAATAAACATGTATGAATGTGTTTAAAGCAGAAGCATTTTGAAGAGAAAAATTCGGAGGAATGTCGCGAATAAACGAATCCGAGTGCTTGAAATGAGTGATTATGTTTATAATCAGCCATGAGAAGGGCGCAAACAAGATGATAATTCAATAGCTCCTAATTAATCGAAGGGTGTCTTTAGTAAACTGTTATCCTCCAAAAGCAAACGTCTCAAGTTAATTGGTGCCCTCAAAGAGTCATTTGAAGGACATTTGGTTTGAGAAAAGCGGGTCAAAAGGGCGAATGCAGAAAAAAGAAAACAGTGAGGAAAATGGCTCCTCCAATCCTTATGTTTGTCGGAAGCTAACAACTTATCGAAAGCGTGGCAAATCTTGTACACACTTACTCCATTCTCCTTCACAAGCTCGCACACACACTTGTTTGCCTGGAAACACACTCTTGCGCGCACACACACAAACATCATGCAACATACCTTCAGCACACTTTCAAAAAACCGAAAATGCGAAACGTTCTTCAAAGAGGAAGCGCAAATATTAGTAGGGGAAGCAATGTAATCATCGCTGGAAGGGGACGGCGCTTGCGGGGACCACTCGCAGATGGCGCCAGAATCGCTCCAAACGCCGACCGAATTTTCCAACTCTATCGAGACGCTGTAAACATTCGATGAGAGAAAAAATGTATCATTAGTCTAACCTTTTCTTCCTCCTGAGCAAACACTTGAAGGACTCGTTAATCTTTTATAAGCCGGAATATCTTGTACTAAAGGTGCTCAAGCTGTAAATTACGGTGCAAATGGATTCAAACATTAAAGATAATATGTTAATAAGAGTGATTTATCTATACTTGTCGACGATAAAAAAGCATGGCAAATAAAACTGGGTGGGCAATCAAATGAGGATATAACTCAAGATAATTATAACATATTAGAGATGATATCACTTAAAACTCCTTGAATGTTTACCCCGGACGATAATTTCTGAAACCATTGAAAGGCAATCATTTGCTTGCTATTAATAGGCTGCAGACAGGTTTCCATGGAGTTTCTATAAATAAAGGACCACTTAACATAAATAAAATTGATATGATCAAACATACATCTTTCAAAATTAGTAATAGACTAATTAGATGAAAACATATCGTTCAATGTAATTAAAACTGCTATCATGATACAAATGAGGATATCGAATTGCAGCTGTGATAAATTAAAAAATTAAAAATTAAGGCTATTTTTTAATTTTTCTCACTTTAATGCGGCAGTTGTAATTTGAAATGTTAAAAAGGAGTTATCGAGGAGAAATATTCAAGCTTCTATGACACTTTCAATGGTTAAACATTATATTCCTGCCATTTAATATGACAGTTCACGATACATTCTGACAAATAGCGAATATTTGTTAATGACAAATACATTCTGCGTGCAAGGTTTCAAATGAACTAATTCTGCAATGATTTCAGCTCACTTACAGATAATCAGAGATTCCAAATCTACATCAAATGTTCTCAGCAACCCGTGAAGAAGATGGCAAAGTTGGCCATCGAAGCGTTGGCAACTTCATTGTCACCTCAACTTACCAGAGTGGTGTTAACCAGAGAAGTTTATACAAAATGCAGTATAACCCATGTGCAGTGAGACCTAATGCGGGCCCGGGCAATAAGTAAATGACGGGGCCCCCGTTTCCGGTTTCCTCTTGCACTTCCTGTTATCATAGTTTTGGCAATCAGGAAGAGGATTTCGATATTTCAGATACAGCGTTAGTTTATGATATTAATTACATCTTCATATTGCGACGTTTTAAATGGAATTTATACCAACAACACCCCAATACATAAAATGTCATAACTATTATGATATAAATTGCCTCTCAACGACTTTCCAAGTAATTGTACTGAAGTTAATGACCAGTTCAACTATCACCGCATCATCAAATCAAAATCAATCCTATACACACACTAAAATGCGACCAGGATAGTCTTCTAAGGCGAATGGATTTTCACCTGCCCATCGTTTATTTGGCTGCGATGAAATCATTTGTAACAATTACTGGAATTAGCGATCGCAGCGCCGTATTTCCGGGTAAACATCGAACCCTTCTAACGAATGGATGGACAATACGAAATGATGACTGTCATTCTGTCCTGGTTGTCAAAACCATAGGAGAAGACCAGATCAATGCAGAAAAGTACGCCTCGGAATTTATTCTACAAATTATCAGTAATTGATAAAAACCTTCATCTTGATAAAAATAAGTGATAGCGCCGTGTTGTCAAATTACTCCCATCGAGAAACTTAATCCGTTTGATCATTTCACACTAGTTATGCTCTTTATGGGATTGTTTGTGCGTAACAGCTGACAACTACCCGACATAAATTCCGTTTCTTCATTCTTCTTTCTCCGATATTTCAGTTACAGAATGCAAAGGCGAGGGAACTGTTTGTTAGCACGCAACATTTCTGTTCTGAACATGCACATAATGTTACAAATACCTGTTTATCCTAACTTTTGTTTACCCACTAAAAGTGATTTATTTATATTATTGAATGTTACGGATATGACTCAGGAGATAATCTCAATGCTTTAGGGCCATTTTAAAATTGTATCATTCGTCCCCTTTTTCGGGGTTATATTACGTAAATGATTCTTGCTAAAACAGTTTACATTCCCTAATTAATTCAATATTTATACATATGCATTACTTAAAAAATCCTTTCCCGACCTCGTATTACTCATGTTCTGGGTGAATTTCGGAAAAAGCCGAGTAATCATCACGTAATTGATAATGAATGCCGATCACGGTGGATTAGGGACTCACAAAACCCAGGTTCGACTCGTTGCCTGGCCACGGAGGTATGCGGTTCATTGTGAGAGTGGCGACTGTAATTCGCCCTATGACGACGTCGTTATAAATATTATCATAAAAAATTGCAACATCGGAAATTAAATTCCAATCCAAATGACGTTAAATCTTCAGAAAAGGAAAACGTATCCGGCCGCACGGAGTAGTTTGAAAGACAGCATGGGGCCCGCAGGGATGGACAGCACTATTTATAACATTATTCTGTTTAAGGAAAAGCGAGGTAAGGTAAGTGAAAAACCTTAAGAATCTTACTTTATGCACGGATGTAAATATCAATAGCGTCATTGGCTTTTACCACCATGTTCAATAGATGACACATCACCACCGCGCCTTAGTTACGTTAGAGAAGATTAATTTCGAAGTTATGCGATCCTAGGTACGCCTATCGGGCGACATGCGCAAACCAAGTGACCCATTTCGGTCGTGTTATGTTTGAATGTTTCGAAAAGGTTGAAATGACTTTTGCATCGCTGTTCGAAACGGTTTCCTCGGCGAACGCAGGGAGGGAATGGAATGTCGGAGGAAAGGTTGAATGGCAGAGAAGGAGACAAAGGATAGGAAAGGGATTAGGGATTAGAAAGGAAGGGGAAAGAAGCGTTGTGAAGGGGGCGCTGGCAAAAACGCTCATCCGCTGTGTCAACACGGGGAATCCCCGCCATTGTCGGAGGGGGGATGAAGAGGGCTGCGATGCCAACGCCACCGAAACGCACAAAACGAACTGCAAATTGAATAGTTTACCCATTAATGTTAGAGATATCTTGGATCTGCCGGAGAAGCAACGACTTTTGCAAGATGGGATTCCGAGGAAAATGGTAAAAAAAAACCTGCCTACGACACGTTTTCGAATGCGAGAAGTGAATGTACGGAGGGAAACCTTACATTGCAAATGGACCGGAAGAGAGAGAGGAAGACCGAATATGTTGGGTTAAAACTCCTGGCAAACGAATCATTCCATAATATTTGCCGAAATATATTCTAATTTGCAGGCCACAAAACGTAAAGAGACTAAACAATAACATCATTCTTGGAGAGCACCAACTGGACCAAATTGGATAAAATATTACCACAAGTGAAATACTTAAGTCACATCTTAGAAAAACTACTTGTGTGTATGTGTGGCACGTACATTTTTGTAATAAATAAAAAGAAAATTTAGTCTGTAGTTGAATTTATTCTATACGCTGCAACTCGCTACTTGCTCATCCAGCAAAAGACGGCGATTTAAGAGAATCCATCCCCGATATCCATATGCTTCGAGACTTTGTAATAGTAATGGTATATTTTGCTATAACTTTATTAAACCTATTACATATATATTTCTTTCTCACCGTATACTTCAAGGTCCGATTCATTATCGCTTATCAAAGGGTAAATATGCATATTGAATGCGTTATACGAAATGGAATAATATTTAAAATGAAAACATAAACTGGAGCTAATAATAAAAAAATATCCTAAAAATAGAACATGAAATAGAAGTAATGCGAAATGAGTGGACGAATCATGCTCCTTACTGCAGACCCCTTTATTGATTACTTTAGAAGGTCCAATAACCTGATCACATAAATTTCAAACGAAAATAATGTTTCATTGTCGTGTACTTCTTGCTCGCCAAAAGTTTGGAAACTCCGACTAGCAAATTAGAAACATTTTATGAATCGCCGCACTCAGAATATAGTCCCGTAGACAGTTGCTACGCGTAATTCCAGTACTAGCTAATGCATTGAGGAAGCTCTTTAAAGATTCATTCATTACCGCAAATGATTGGGGATTTACTGTGGTCGTATAACGTTTCGGCGGCCAAAGAAGGGACGCCATGGAGAGAGAGAGAGTGTGTGTAAGGAGAGAGAGAGAGAAAAATCGCAGAATGGAGGAGATACGAGTGGGTCTCTGGTTGCCACGGAAACCACGTACTAAAGAGAGAGATAAGGGAGGGTGCCATAGCGCTGTGCAGCGAAGATAGCGAGAATGGATCCACGCTCGTGTCCGACAATATATTGACGTCGCCCTCCTTAGGAAGGGGTCAGCTTCAATTTGTTCGTTAGATTCCCGATTATGCGCTAACGTGCGATGCCATCGGATTTACCTGCGAATCGCCTTCTCGCCATTTGGACTATCTCTGTAACTCCAACAGCGAGCGTAAAGAAGCTTACGAAATCTCAATGCCAAATATCTACTTCATACATTACTATCTTTACTTGGGATTTCAAATCTCACTTCAGCTTGCGTCATCACGAAATAATAGCAATATGAATAGCGCTGATACGGCGAATTTCTGAAACAGTGGACGTTATAAATTGCAACATAAATGTATAGCTTTGGCTAAATGTTCATTAAGAATACGTTAATTTAGGTCTCCCACAAGTCGCCATCGAGATATTCGATTGAAAACTTTAGGAAAATGAACTCGAGAAAGCGAAGTAAAAAGATTACTAAATCTCTTGTTTAACTGCAGTAGCAGTGCGGTTAAGAGTGTTTCGAAAACTGAGGTAATTTCGCACACGTGGGCCCCCATCGGGAATCGAACCAGAGTCAGTTTTCACCAAAGGCTCAACCGGTTCCGGAACAAGAGGTTCCCGGATGAACCTCTTGTTCTAGTGCGAAAATCTTTTCACTTCGGTAGGGACCTCTACAATATTTAGGCTTAATTTATTATTAACAGACGAAAGCATTCCCAATTTACAATTAAAGACGATGCTATGAATATAAGACTACAATATAAGAATTGCAATGTATATTGGATTTTCTTTCTTTCCTTTTCTCTTATGAGTTTTGGATGTGATGTTTAAGAATAATTCCCGGCAAAACCCGTAATTTAACTGAACATTATGAGTTTAGATCTTCTTGTGAGTTTCGAACGTGTATTTTAAGAATAATTTCGGACAAAAGAAGTAACTTAAATAAATATATTCCTCAAATACTCATGTAATGCATATTTCCAACTTAGAATAACACGTTCATAGCAATTCCAAACAAATAATGTAAAAAATGTTCATCTAAAGCGATGTCCATTTCTGTAATCGTTGATGATGATATTCTAGTTACACATCGATGCTGGGGACATCTCTCCATTCAAGGGAATCCATGGGCTACTAAAATTCTGTTCAAAGACTGCGTAAAATAAATAAAGACTGAACTAATTCAGAGTAAAATATAAAAATCACTGAGTAAACTGATCGTGATACAGAAGATCGACGTAAAATAGTTAAGATGGTTAAAAAAAGTTTTCATACATAAATAAACTTTTCTGTGAGTCCGTAATATGCAACTGCGTCGGCTTCAATTATTGATCGCTGCTGTCCAAATTAATGAAGTATTAAATGTCTTCATTCTAGAGAATCGGGACGGTTTGTTTAAAGCTTACCCTTAAATACAGTTATTTCTTTCAAAAACGTTTTTAAGGATCACAACATCCATACGGAAAACGCTATCGACCTGTGTTTACAGATTAAGGAAAAATTACAAGGCAGAATAGATCGATCTAAATAAAAATGATTTGAGGATGCAAAGAAAGTAAACTCGCAAGTTGATTTAATTTAAGTAGTTTTTCCGAACTGGCCTAAGAATGCCCTCGATTGTTTATAGAATGCCGATTTTCCCTTAACCTTTGTTGTTTAAGAATCATTCAAATTTCTACCTGACTAATCAAGAGTACAGGAAACTTACACAAGATAAAACTCAAGCTTATAATACCCAACGAGTCTTTTCCAAATTTATTCATAAAAATTTTGAATTTTATAATTGCTAAGGAATGTTTTATCGCGTTGCTTGGAGTGCTAGTGGTATAAATTATGATGTTGCATGCGGGGGCGTAGCCAATATTTATCTGAGGTGGGGGGGTTCTGAGCCATGGAGTAAACTCAAAATAGCCTAAATTCCTGGGGCAGGCAAACCTCTGCCCTAAATGTAATAAAGATGGGATCAGACTCATATTAAGACATATTCACTGAGAATTACCAGTGGATTGTGTAACTGTAAATATTTAAACAACGATTTAACTCCCATAACTTCGGCTTTTCAAAACCTATTTTAACTTTGTGTGGGGGTTAACCCCAAATTAGACAAAATTCGCTTTCTACTGATAGCGTCCTTGCTCCAATTATGCTAAAAAATTGAGGTCGAGAAAGAAAAATACCGCTGATTATAAATCATAAATGCTAAGACATTTAAAATGGCATTCGTGAACTTCAGTGATTTATCGTTTTAAGGAGAAACGGCCTGCATTTGAAACTCATACGGCCGTGCATTCATACGTATCCTCAATCACAATAAGTTCAGATTTTATCGCGAAAAAGCAAAAGAGAGGACCGCAAAGGAAATAGAGCAGACACTTGAGTCTCTTTGAATACGTCCTCGAGCAATGTTTACTGGTGGCATTTTGAGAACTTGTCGCGAGTCAAAAAACGAAAATGAAGAATAAATGAGATAAGAGGACGCGAGCGACACGGGTGGCGGGGGGAATAACTAAACTCCTCGAAAAAATGAAAACAAAACAATGTGTTGACATGAGGAAAGGGAGAATGTTTTAGGTAGCGAAGAATATTTGGTCATCGGGGTGTTTAAACATAAACAAGAGTAAATATTCTTTCCTGCTCTTATTATTGCTGGAATACATAATAATCTGAATATTTTAAAGTTTTCTGATTCAAAATCAAATTAATCTTTTTCTCCGTCTGAGGTCGAAAGAAGTTTTTGTCGTTTGATAATTTCATATCGATTTGAGGGTGCATTCTGAAGCCAATCACTTTTTACTACTTACGGAAGAATACTTACGAAAAGAGAGACTTTTAATTTATAATTAAAATTATCCGATCACTACAAACATTCTCTGAAAGCTGTCGCAGCTAAATACTATACCTGTCGGAAAAGATGTCACTTCTATTTTAAGTTGAGATAGATCTTTACGAAATTTTGTCTTCTTAAACTGTTGCTGCAATCATTATTAAAATCTACAAAACGTCTATTTCAAAAATGAGACTGTGAAATCGATTTTTAGAACTCTTTCAGAATGAAAACATAAGCCGGATTTTGGTGCATTAGTATCCTTATGAGATTCAGCACCGCCTAAACCATAATAAAGAAATTCAGTTATACCGCTTTAAAAAACAGGACAAAAATAAGACTTATACTCAGTTATCATTTTACTACGGAATAAAAATAGCACCACAATATATAAACTCGGCAATAATACGAAACAATAAAATCAACAAAAAAATTGAAATACGCAGCCGTAACAAAAAGATGACGGGGAAAATTAAAATGATGTAATTATGAATCTAGTGATGTAATTAAATATTACTCGGAAAATAAAACAACGATTCATCATACCCGTTAAATATGAGTGATAATACATGATCTCTCCCTCTTTAAATATGTCTAAACAGCATAACGAATACTTGTAAGAACCATCTGTGCCTAATAGATCCGTGTTTCAAAATGCAACTCGCAGTCGCCCCTTTTTATGCAAGCCAATTGAGGTGGCCATTCGTTTCATGTTCTTCTCCATTTTACATGTCGCAAATCCAGGATTCGTAGCGTACTGTAACGCGCCCCAAGCCGGTACCCGCCCTAGGCGGTCGTCTCGCCGCCTCGTCCCATTCGTCGTCCCTAACGCAAAGCATAGTACATGAAGAGAGAGAGGAGTGGCACCTTTTCATCAAATATCTCATCCCAATTTTTTGAAGCGAAGAGAGCGCCCTGGTGGCGGGGGGCGGAGTTAAAAGAGAAGCCACGAACGCAGAAGAGTAAACATCCCTCGGCTGGTCCCCTCCTTCATTGTGCTCGTGCGAGGGGCGCGCGTGGGACCAAAGAGGGTCGCTTTCAAAGGAGGGATGTGTCCCAATATAATTCCTCCCAACATTTAAACAGCCTCTTTCCTCATTACTTCGAATTTCCAAATAACTATGGTAGACTAGGAACGAGTCCTGCTTAATGTTTAATTACAACCATCACAAAATGGATTACGATTGAAACTAAAATACTTGGCAATTATGATATTATGCTGTGAGTTGATTGCTTGGCGGCAGTCTAGCAGGCAGCATTTAAAAGTGAGCGAAACGCATGGATACTTATCTTGTCGGATCAGACACCAATTAGGACTTGAGAAGAAGTTTACTTTCAATTTCACACACCTCAGTACAAGTTAAAAAATCACAGTTCCCAACTGTGGCTTCATTTTCAGGATGATTTGTCTCATTGCTCAGGGAATACGTGGAGGCCTATACCCTAATAATGAAGCAAAAACATGCGAAAACGCCGTCTCGTCCATCCTCACCATACAAATAGGGAAGGAAATCAGTCTCCTTACTCTATGGAGTATCCCTAACCCTAGATCGCTGTGATGCTTTATCTAGCTCACTGACCGCGTTGCCTATGACAACCTTTCTGCTACGCGCCCATTCCGGGAAGAAAAGTCTGACGGCAGGAAAACTTTCACATAGGAAACAGAGGTGTGAAAACCTGCGAATTCCACATATAGTATTACCTAAACACACTCTTGCTGGGCTCCCCGGTATCCGAGTAGGCAATGGGTTCGACTTCGGTGAAAGCCGTTCGATTCCCGGTGGGAGTGTACGTGCGAAATGACCTCAGCTGTCGAAGCACTTTTACCAATACTACTACCCCATAATACTACCCACTCTAGCAGCAGAACTACCAATCTGCAAATGCATCCAAAGACATACGAATCACATTATTTAAATGTAAACAACCTCATCCATCCGCAATAATCCGTCACGCCTATTTGTTTTTTATACATCTTTTTTACATCAGACGCAATCATACACCTTTGCACAAATCCCTTTTTATTCTTAAAGATCGACACATATCTCCTTAGCAACTCATTTGTCACATTCAATCAGCCTTTTCTCGGGTTTCCTCTCTCTTTATATGCCATTTATGTATCTTACACCACTTCTTACATTTTTCTTTAATATATCCTTTCCTTTTGTCCAACAAAATCTAAGTTAATTATCTGTATTTCATAGTGCTTAACCTCTTTTATTCCACTATAATTCATCATCCGGTATTCCTTTACTCTATATCATGTTCCCCATTTCTATAGTTTATACCTTCAGTTTACTGATTTTTTTGCTAAATACATAAAATTTCCCCGATATTCGCGAAAATACGTTCCTCAAATAATCACTACCTTCAAGAATTCGTTTCTATAACACAGAAAATACTATTATAGATATAGTGGTTACCACAGTGCGATAGTGTACTGAACTTAAGGAAATAAATTAGACGAATCGCATTAGCCGAGAAAACAAAGCAAAGATATAAAAAAAGTCGAGAAAAATGTCCCCACGAGAATGATATACATAAACTCTGTTCAACTAATAGCAATGAAACTAATTTCCAGATAAAAAACAGAGTATTACTTAATATTAATTTTTGATGAAACGTTAATGTAGGAACTGCAATGAATTGTATGAGTTTTGTATATGGCTAGTTTATTTCTTTCGTTCCCGCGCATCAACCCTACAACATAATAATTTCATTTCTACTCTGATCTTGAACTTGAGTTACTGGCAATAGTCGATTCTCTTTGATACTTGTGTCTTGCGCATATTCCGTTCGATTCTTTTCTTTCCTCAGCTTTAATAAGACTTTAAAAATAATAATAATCATAGAATGCCCTTTTACCTGAAATTGAAAACAAGATGCCTTGGCGAACCTTACTACCAACATCCAAATAATTCTATGGATTAATTATTTTACATATATTTGGCACCCCTTAGTTTCCAAAATATTTCAATTTTCTTATTACTCCATTAAAATATGTCTCACTCTGACCTTTTCCTCTTCCAAGGGCATAGAAGGGAACTTTTCCCTCACATTGTATATGCAATTTCCAGCAACGTGCGTTTACAAGACTTTGTCATGAAAGTGTATTTTCGATTTATCGCTCTCCTACTTTCTAAGAAATATTTCTACCTATCCTAAAACAATCCCTTCTTTTTTACTAAAAGGTTCGTCCGGTTTATACTAAAACTCGCAAGTAAATGATCAAATCATAAAAGCAACCATGGGAGAAAACGTGACACGCAACTCATGTCCAGTATAAAACCAGAAAAAGTGACGCTGATTCGCACGCCTTCTTGCGACCAGCGATCCGGTGTAGTAAAAACCTGAAATATGAGATAAATCGAGCTGCCTCCCAATATATGGATTGCATGGTGCCCTATAAGAAGAGCTTATCTGTTATGTGAGTCAAAAATATTCAAGCGAAGTGCCATCCTCATCATGTTGAATACTTTGAAGTGTTATTATTAGGGCTGCACGTAGCTTAGCGTGTTCTGCTAAAAGATAATTTAATGTTTTATAAAGGCAAAGCGGAGATGCACCCACCACCGCCTCGCAAAGGTAGCCATCCTACAAAGTGGTGCAAAGAAGGTTCCCCCCTTACGTATAACAACAAAGAATGGGACTGAGAAGTAACTTTGCAAGCTGCGCTTCTGGATTGACCTTTTGCTTCTAGAAATCGGACGAAACTGGGACTCTAATACGGGTTGGATGCCAAAGCCGATCGCGCTATCACCTTAACCTTGCTTAAAATCCTTGCTCATCACGTAGCCTGATTGCCTCACCAAAGCTATCCGACAGCCAATGGTGGAGGGGATCCAACCAGCCTCCAATGTGATGACAGAATAGAAGGACGGTCTTTCACATTCAACGGAAGACTACCAATTAATTAAACTTGTATTCTGATTTTCATTAGGAATCGACACGGAAAGTTGTGACCTGCGCGAAGCACAGACCATTTGGAAAATGGAGAACTTCGAATCACATAAATCTTTAGAGAGTGATGATATATACAAAACGGGTTCCTTATGAATATCTTAAGCGCGTGACTTCCCGAGTCATCGTCGGTGACAACTATCAGGAGTGAGTACTTGGCATCTATTTTTACGACGACACGTTCAGAATAATTTCGGCGAGTATTGTGGGCGCACGGAAGAAAAGAGAAGAGATCGTCAGAAATCGTGGACAGAAGATCGAAAAGTCGATCCAAGGACGACATAAGGAAGGGAAAGAAGGGCTTGTATTGCGAAGGAGGTGTTTGTATTGAGGGTGGAGGAGCGCCATTGGCTAGGGCATCATCATCAATCAACGTCACAGTATTTGCCGAGGAGGAAAATGGAGTGGAGAGGGCGGCGTGGGCGTGAGAAAAGGAAAGGAGGACGGTTAAAGGGGAAAAGAGATAAAACGGGAGGAAAATGTAAAGTCGAGAGATATGGGGAAGGAGAAAATCGACAGGGAGATGATTTGAAGGGGTGGACGCTAAGTAATTTACTGGCTGAACAATAAAAGACTATCTTACGGCGAAAAATAACTCCATTATTTAAGAACAAAAAATTAAAAAGAGAGCGAATTGGAAAACGAACGACTTTAATGAAACGGTACGAAATTAAACCTTCCGTGTGCTAGGTGGAACTCGATTAAACCAAATCGTAAACTAAAGTAATCGGAGTCGTGACTCAAGCAAGTTGCTTATAAAATAGTAACGGTTGTCACGAGTTACTGAAAACAACTGACTAACATATTTATAGGTCCGAGATTTAACTGGTTATGGGTATATGGCTGAAACCGGTAGTAAATTAAATATCGAGAGAGCAAATAAAATATCGTGAAATTGATTTACCATCTGATTGATGAGACGGTCCACAAATTTTAACCAAATCTCGTTAATTACTCGCAGGAACTCGGGTTAAATCCAACGATGAAAACACACAATCGCTTATAGAACATGTTACCATTTACTAACGAGAAGGTAGTTACCCACTTTTGAATTTTATTTCTCCATTCTTTGGGTTATTTTAAACATCTTTTACTACTTTCAGAAATAACGAGATATATAAAGATATAATTTTCTGTACTTTTTTCACAATANAACATTTTTGTTGATGTTTCACTGAAATCAAATAATCACTAAATTCGTCCTTATCCTGATTTTTCATCTACGATCTCTTGTTTCGGAGCGCTGTTTCGTTGCTTTCCTTTCATCACATCTTAAAACTTATTACCTCTTAGACATAGCTCATAAAGTAAAGATAGTTTCGAGGAGCAGAACAGGAAAATGGGATATGCGAAATAAGATATGCTTTATTATTATTTTCACATTTATACTAATATCATTATTTATATAAAATATTAATACTAAAATATCTTGATTTGAAATCTTAGGCTTAATTGAAGCATAATTGTAAGCTCCATCAAATATAAGTCGAAACAATCCTGTATTTAGCGACCGCGACAAGTGGGCACCGAAGGGAAAATCCATTTCAAATAAAGTTATTAAAAGAGTGTCGGTGATTATGCAGCACAGGGATACACTCGGCGATGATCATAAACCGTGTGCAAGTAATTGAAGGTCATGACGAAAATAAAACGGAATGAGCATTAGTTAAAATAAATTCTCCGATCTATTTTATTACGGAGCGATTATCAGCGATTCACTGGGAGTTTAGTGAATCACTCATCAAAATAACACGGAGTAGAAAGGGTCTTGTTTTCATTACTACCAGCATCAATAATACAGGAATGATAGTACGCAACTGATATGATTCTGTCCCTGCGACACGTGTGTGTGTGTGTGTGTGTGTGTGTGTATATATATATATATATATATATATATATATATATGGAAAGGATAGCCGAGTGGGTTATCTCCAGCAATGATTTTCTCATTAAACGGTTGGGGTGCAAGGGGAAGGGAAGATGGCTATCGGATGACGCAAAATGTCGTCTGAGTGCACCACAAAGATAGAGCACCACGGAGATTGATTCCTCTTATCTTACATTTATTAAAACAATATGTGTGCGCGCTTCCACACATACATTATCCTAATTTGGTCGACTTAATTCGATCAGAGCAACCACTTCTGATTGCATCCGGAGGAAGATTTTTTTTAACAGGCCTCTGAATAAACAGACAACACAATACGAACGATGGTTGGTTTACATCAACAATGATCGGAGGAAATATAATTGGTACAATACCAGTGAATGGAAAATAGCGTTCGAATACACGAAAATTCGCAGTAATAAAAGAAATTAAAACCAAGCAACACCTTACGGCATCGATAAGGGTCACGAAGAGGTCCCCATCGATAAAATACAATATCCTAAAACTGAATCCAAATAAGAAATCTTATTCTGGTTCACTTATTCGGAATAGAATGCGTATTAGTTTAAATTCTACTCTGTTTGGAAATACTTGAAAAAATTTTACCATTAAAAACTACGAGAAAATTAAAATTAAATAAAACGAAAAATTGCAAAGGCCCCACAAGTCTACAAAAGATCATCGAAGATATCAGAATATATACAGCTCTTCATAAGCGGTGAAAACTTATCTATTACGTTCTACAAAACGAGAAGTGCAAATGGAATTTTTGTAAGAACATTTATAAGCCCATATACCCGGAAAGAAGAGCAGTGGCAATAGTGAATAATTTCGGGCTGTCAACTTAACGTCAAAGATTCTCATAAGAATGATCAATCGGAGAATTTTGAATGAGAAATTATGAGTTCACTAAATGAGTGAATATTCATGTGGATGTCAATTTGGACTTAGAAAAAGTCGACAGAAGTTATCATCGGCTCAAAATACAAAAAAGAGAGCGGAGAATGACAAATCAATTTCATTTTCTTTATCGATCTACATCTACGTTAATACCCTGCACGCTGCCTTTAGGCGTGTGGCAGGGGAAAGACCTAGAGAAAATATTTCACAAACTACAAATCCTAAAAGAATCAGGTGTATAGTTCCGCTTGAAAAGATTGATGTATGCCCTTTATGAGAAAATAATGGAATAATGAATCGAATAGGAGAGGTTTTCTGTTCGTGACCACTGACCAGTAATCTGTATTAATGATTGAGTATAATAATAAACATGGTGTTTAATTTGAGAAAACAAAATAGTTCAGCCAAAAGACAAAAAGAAGGAAAACTATAGACATAGAGGAATTCTCAGATGATATTGCTACACTAGCCGAAAAGAAGGAACACTTGGAAAGAATGAAGTCTTGGTAAGAAGCAAAATCAAGTGTGGCCATAAAAATATTAAATATAAGCGAATGCTCGCAGCTGAAATAGAGAAAATAATTTCCGGATAAAATTATGGACAGACACTCTTGACGGAGCCGAAGAATTATCGTAGGCTAGATCACTAGGAATGGGAGTAAATAGAGTGATATAGGCGGAGAGCAGGGGCGAATTTATAATTAGGCGCAATGGGCGCTGAGGCCTCATCTTCATGAGGGGCCTCAATTGGATTGTGGTTACGAAGTATCGTACAACAAATCGCTCTTGTTTTTCACTCTTAGAAATTATTTTATATTTGTTGAGTAACTCCACATAATATTTCTATAGAATATAACACATTGTTTATGTCACTTTATACTGTAGATTCTATCCATGATTCTTTCTAATTTAATGCGTTCTTATTCAAAACTTGTCTATTTTTTCTTGCTGCAGTGAAGCGGCTGAGATTTCTACGGGATGTGGATACATTTGTGTATTGAATGATAAATTTGAATTTTTACTCATAATTACCACTGAGAGCCTCAATCTAATCTTTGCGCCTCCCAATGGCGAACAAGCGAAGAGGATATTTTAGCAGGACACTGCAGACAGTAAATAATACAAACTTGGGAAATTTGGGAGTTATTCTTAACCTTTATGTTAATTATTCTCTTTCGTCATTTTCTGAATCTTCTTTGAGTCACCAACACCGAGTAGAAGAGAGGGAAGCAATGTTTTATGCACCCTGCGAATGCCACGCCTTTCCGAGGGCGGAGTTCTTGGTAATCTTAGGGTTCTCTGGCGCTAAATGGACATCTTTACCCATCAGCTGTGCGTCGACAATACTCACTATATTACACTTATCCGCCGAAGACAGCAAATTACCTCATGGTTCCAGCATGGTGGTAGCGGACACCAGAGGTGGTGTCCGCTACCACCACGAGGGTGCATAAAACATTAGTGCCGAAGAACGACAACAATCGCATTACCACAATAAAAACATATTTATTTTATATATGTTAAAACTTCAAAAGAAATGATAGATTATTGAACCACGGGATTCAAAATTGTGAGTATAGCGGTCCGTAAGGTCAGAAAGGTTGACGGCCGCTGTGATATGATTAAAGGGCAAAGTAAACTAAATAAAAATGCCCCATCTTGAATACGCGGCAAGTATATGGGATCCAGCGGATGAAACGCACACCCGCGAAATCGAGAAAGTTCAGCGCAAGGCAATACGATTTGTGAAAAATTGCTACGATAAAAAAGCTAGTGTTACGGAAATGCTTTCGGACGCAGGTTGGGAATCCTTGAAAGATAGGAGATTAGAAGCTAGGCTTCGATTACTTGGTAAATTTCGAGACAGTGCGTTTGTGGAGGACGTTATCAATATTATGCGACCCCCCTGCTACTTTGGCCGATCTGATAATGCGCGCAAGATAAGGGAAATAGATGCTAGGACAAGTCGTTTTAGGGACTCTTTCTTTCCGCGAACGATACGCGATAATAACAAAATAAGGAAATAGCGCGAGCATCCGGTGTTAACACCCCCTGCCACACGCCGAAAGGCGGCTTGTAGGGTATTGATGTAGATGTAGATGTAAAAATGAAATAAGATCCGAAATATTGAAGTAAGAGGGTTAACCATTGATAAGTGAGCCAATTATCTTCAAGAGCAAGGAGAGTTAACAAAAGGAAGATAAAGCATTTACAGAAACAGTGACGTAACCTCTTAGACATAGCTCATAAAGTAAAGATAGTTTCGAGGAGCAGAACAGGAAAATGGGATATGCGAAATAAGATATGCGAAGATGAGAGGAAGATAAGATAAACGAAGAGTAGTTCGAGAAAGGAGAGGAGTTTGAGTGGTAAGTGGTGAATGGTAGGCGGTGTAAGGACCGTAAGAAGCAAAACTTTTGAGCTCTGGAACCACTTCGCTCTGATCCCAGGAAATTTTCAGCTCCATCTTCTCTCTCGAAATCTGCATTAAAGTGAAAAGGAGACAAAATGCAATGTGAGAGGGAGAATAACTTGTTTCGGTGAAGGCGGAAGAAACACGGCTGAATATAACACAGCAAAGACTGACGGAACAGAATTTTCTTAAAATATTTCTCGCTCATTTATTTTCACGCTCCATAGTTCAAGAAAATATAAATTAATGTTCATAGCGTAACTGTTTCATATGATAACATTCTCCAATTAGAGTAATGCACAGACGCAAGTCCGGACTGGTGATTCCTCCCGATTATGCGTCTTAATCGCAGCCCTAAAATGGAATTTGGTTTCCACGAATGAGTGAATGTGAAAAATCCGCAAATCGAACCAGGATCTCATGGAACGACTGCTCTATCGTTTGATCTATCACGCTGAACAGTCATCATATCGCTTATCCATACCTTTATGCATGTCTGTTGGTTGCCTCTATTAGGACCAGAGCGAAATGCAATGCCGCATAGTCGGTCGAACTTTTTATTTTGTTAACAATTTCTTAAAGCGAAGAGGAAACTGTTCGGCGAAATATCAAAATGAATAGAGTAGCCGACCGGAAAGTCAAAGATCCTGGTTCGAGTTCCGTCTACTTATTTTACATTCGGTTATTCCACTTTATAATGTGGTCAATCGTTCTCCGATTACCCGGTCTAACGCTAGTATTCCAACAGTGACGTGCGCCTTCGATAAAAACGTTAATTCCCTCTCGGAGGCGCATCTTCGATCTCTAAAGGAATTGAAAACAGCCGAAACCACAGCGAATTAGAGAGAACGCGTCCGGAAGATGGAAAGCAGCGGCAAAGTCAGACGTCGATAACTCGGCAGCGCTGAAAGCGGATCGCTCGGAAAGAAAAGGGAGAGAAGTTTGGGCGGTGTTTGATGGGGGCGTAGGGGGAAGTTTCTCAAAAGATGAGGGAGTTGGAAAGTGGACGGGTGGTGAGGAGGGAGATTATGATAGGAATTGGAGAATGAAAGGGCGCCCCTAGGAAGAAGGATTGTCCCACTCGAGATAGCTTTAGAGATGAGGTGCTTAAGGAGCAAGTTTCGAGTCTTCCTCCGCAGGGAACGGAATGAATAAGCCTTCCCAAGTAATGGAAAGGGCGGAAAATTAAGAAGCCATTCTCCACTCGTTTATTTTTTCCGGAATCCGTGGGTTTCTCTGAGAGTTAATTCGTGTCGAACTAATCCCGACTGGTTAATTTCGATAATTTGACTCCGGACCGTGATTTCTTAAAATAAACCTTCGCGCGATGACACGATCGTGAGTCAGCCTCTGTTTTGGATTACAAACGAACTCTCGAAAATAAAAGAAATGCGAAATCGGATTCGCCGCCTGAGAATCGAGGATGTCGTGAGAGTCGCAGGCTGGTTGCCGCACCGTTAGGATACAAATTGAAGACGATTTCTTCCCATATTATCCTTGTTAGGATTAAAAATTAAAGACATTCCCGCATAAGTGGCACCAATCTTATTCATTCCTTCCGGGACATAGCCTTTCCAGCTCACAGTATTCCTTACTTGTACCAGGATACGATTTTCCTTTCCTAGCAAATCTCTACATCCTTCAATACGCTCTCTTTTATTACTCAGAATTACTTTTACACTACCGTTTATTCCTCGTGTTTACTCTCGCGAACGGCTTCCTATGCAATGTCAGTTCAAATTCCATTTCCATATTACTCCATTATTTCGTATTTTGGTTTCAGAATTTGTAAAATACGAAATACATAATATACTGAACACGTAAGAGGCAAGGAAGTCGATACCTTCCGGAAAAAACGGGAGGAGCAAAAGTTTTTCGATATAACGAGACAAACAAAATGATTGGTAGTTCCAAGAAATATGGAGACAAGAAAACTGACGGTTTCGGTATATAAACCGTAGTGACGTCATTTTAAGGCACAGCACCTTCGAACAGCAAAATAGACGGAACCAACAAGGGAAAGCGTAAAGGTCACTTTGCGCGTAAAGGCGTGCACCTATGAAAAATCCCAAGGAAAAAAGAACTCGAGAAAAGTCTGACAAGATCAGGATTCGAAGCTGGAATCATTCGCTTTCCGGGTGGATGCTTTAACCAATTAAGCTATCGAGCCAGAACATATTCTCAATCTGGGAGACTTTGCAGCATCGTCCACGGCCGAAAGCCGAAGAATCCACGTTCGAGTCATGTTCCCGTCAGACTTTTCTCTTGCCTTTTTTTCCTAGAGATGGAACCAATTGCAACATAAATGGAAAGAATCAATGACAATGAAGGAACTGCGGGAGCAAAACTCAAAGCGCAAACGACAGATGGTCATGAGTTCGAGTAGGCGTAAAAGAGTTGGGAATTTTATCAGCGGTTAAATGGCTCATTAACAAACAATTCCCATGTTCCAAATAGACTGTCTCTATCTCAATACTCCACCGTCGATTCGAAAGGACTTCAGCGATGTATTTTTCCTAGCAAAAGCCTCCCAAGATTCGCAGAAAAATCGCTCTTCCAATCATAACGCGCAGCACGAGAAACACGCTTCCCCCGAGAGGTACGGAGAAGAGAGAGAGAGCTATCTGTGGCGCTCCCTTCAACTATATTCGCTCCTTTTTCTGCTTCGTGAAGCGTAACAGCGCTGGTTTGATGAAGTTGCCCTTCTCTCTCTGCTTCCATTCTCCCTTTTCTCTCTTTCTTATCCCTTTCACCGTCCTTCCTACCTACGCTTGCTACCTCATTCTTATAGGTCTTTATTATTATTAAGGCGAGATTGAGACTAAAAAGTCTCTTCTTCCATTTAACCCGTCGTCAATGTTATTAATAAAACATGAATAAATTTGTAAATAGAAATAGAGAGGAATACTTAAGAAAAGTTTGTGAATGTAGAAAACCTAAGTAGTAACTTACGAAAAAATATCTCCACAACAGAAAAACACCCGTATTCAACATTCGGCAAACGATCGTTTGACGAAATAAAGAAGTAGTATTTTTGGTCATCGTTATGTCTTCCATTTCGGATATTTGAAAAAATTTGTTTACGTTTTTCATTAATGTCAACACAATTGTTTTTCGTTTTTCCGCTATTGCGCCACGTTTCACACAATAATTTCCAGTGACAGATATGATCATGTTTAATTATTATGTTTACGTACATTTTACCATCTTTTCCTTAAAAGTGTGTTAGTTATTTAGTTATCCTTTTTTATTGATAATCCAATAAAAAATTTGTTTGGATAAACAAAAAGGATAAATGAAAGCAAAAGCACTAATAATGATCACAATTGTAATGAATTTTAGTTGTCATTAAATTTTCCCAATTCTTTTAATCTTTCCTTCCCGTCAAAAAGAATAGAACATTTTTGTTGATGTTTCACTGAAATCAAATAATCACTAAATTCGTCCTTATCCTGATTTTTCATCTACGATCTCTTGTTTCGGAGCGCTGTTTCGTTGCTTTCCTTTCATCACATCTTAAAACTTATTACTTACTAAGCTATACGGCAAATAAAACGGGGTCCTATTGCAACTCGAATATTCATACGAATTTCACGTGAACATAGTTTTAGCACAGAATTTTACAGTCAATATTCTCGCGTGTCCTCCCTATGATTACTTTCGCAGGACAGTTTCAATCGTTTATCACGCTTACCCGAGAGAGTGGAACAGCAGCGAAATTTAGATAGGTAAGAAGCACTAGCAATAGCTGCATTAATCTGCACTTTCTACGCTAACCTCCAACTTTTGAGCTAACCACGATTTAATAGTAGAGGCGAGGAAATGAAAGATTTCACTTACTATATTATTTATTTTTAAGATGTTAAGGCATATTTTCTGCCGCTTAAATTAAAACGAGAACGATTTGAATTCAACCGCTTCGAGTATCTTTACTGCCGTTTTTATTACACGAATTTTTTTGAAACACCGAACCATAGCCGGAAGAAAACGGCTTCTCATGATTTTAAATCCCAATGATTCAGGCGCTCCAAAATCGTGTCATGAAAAAGTGAAATTATACTTATCATCAGAACTCAAATTCCCATTCGGTAATGTTGAGACAGCTTTGTCAACCGGTTTCATATTGAAAACTATTTACATACGAAAAGTTTCTCTTATAAAGTTATTAGTCGAACGCGTTGCCCAGTTGACTATCCGGGAGCCCTAGGTGTTAAAGATCTTAAGAGTTAGCTATAGTTTAATTAATGCCAAAATTTACTCGAATTCTGATTCCTTATAGATAAGCATTAGTGATTCCACAACAAAAATGCATACAATTATTATTCCCAAAACAGCATATGCATCACAGCCCCCTAACTCCAATACCCTTTTGATTTTTTTCTGCCCATCAATTATTCGGCGTGTAATAGGGCTGTGTGTCGCTTTTCACAATCACGCATGGGATAACACCGTTATTTTGTTCATCCGTAAGACGACCAAAGGTTTTCCGGTATAATATATGCTAGGCGAAAGTGACTTAGCATCAATCGAATGTTCGGGATTTTTGATGAAAAAGAGGACCTCCAAGATGGCGGACGCAGAAAAGGGGAAATAGTGCGCTGCTGTTATTCTAGCGCCTCTCGGGAAAACTCCGCAAAAACACGCCATCCGCAGACATAGGTGAAGAGCCCTCAGCTGAGAAAGAATAGAGGACTTGCGGCACCCAACTGTCATGGTTGCGAAAAGCTTCTAGGCACTCGAGCATTGCTATTGTCGCCCATTGTTGGCGAGAGAGAGAGAGTAAGGTGTTGGGAAGAATCTCCCATTGATGCCACGCTCAGGAGGGCGCTGATGCTCGACAGGGGGGGGAACGCGATTGGGGCTGACATCCGAAATGCACTACTTCCCAAAGATACTGCTGCGACGAAGACTACAGTGGCGGCCTTTCAGAGATCGAGAGGACACTCGGCTGTTAAAAGACTCCGACGTGATCCCCAAGTGGCAGCGATGCATAAATGTATCGCACTTTAAAATAACCATCAACCAACCAACCAACAAAATAACCATAAACGCATGGTTTACCGCTAAGACCCACCGTTTGGGGAGTTGCATCACTTAATCTTACGAACTACATTAGGAGCACGTGAAAATGTTACTAACTAATAAACTTTGTTACTAACACTTTTCTTTTACTAAATTTGCCCTCTTATTTTAAATTTTTTAGTCGCCACTTTCAGTAGGTTTCGCAGGTTTTTCACGCCCCCCTTCACGTGGGTGTTTTCCTGCAGGGTTTTAGTTTATTTTTTTTCCTAAGTGCAGACTTAGGTTATTTTAAAAAAACCCATATAGTAGTTCCTTCTTTTATTGCCTTCTTTTTAGTTTAACTCCCAATACCTCTTTCTTTCTATGTACAATGACTAAGGGTTAGATGTAAGAAGAGACCAATTAGTCTCAATTTCGCCCGTAAATAAAGACGCTTTATTATTATTATTAAAATGTGAGGTCGGCGAAAAATTTAATACCACCCAATGATAGATCTGATAATCTAGCCTAAGAAAAAGACTTATCGAGTGTTCCGTGTGGAATGTATTGCTGTCCGGCTGCGAAACTTGTACTAAGTTGAAAAGAGACCAGAAAAGATTGGAGTCATTTGAGATGTGGGTGTGGAGGAGGAGGATGGGAATTACTTGGGCTGACTCGGTGAGGAATGAGGAAGAGCTGAGAAGAGTGGAAGAGAATAGAAGTTTACTATTTAGACACGATATGGAGAAGAAAGATGAATTAAATCGGGCATGTCCTGAGACATTGAAGGTGTTGGAAGGTGACGGACGATGTACAGCAGGGACAAGGAGGCGATGAAGAGGATAAAATGGAGGTGAGAACACCAAGGACCTGCCGACCACGACATATAAATGTTTATGATGATGATTTTAAACCACCACTTCTCATCGATGGATTGCACATCATAATGTTTGAGGTGATAATTAATGAACCCAATCAAGACGGGCTTTACTTGCTGAATTTAAAACAGAAAATAATACATTTACTGGATCTAGTTTGCAACAAAACTTGTACGAGATACACTTTATGACTAAATCATTAATCTTACGGGGTTTTCTTCGCTTACTACGCCATCGTTAGTATTTCAGAAATGAATGGGAACTAAAGGGAAAATTTGGACAGGGAATTAACACAACTAGGGGAGGGGGTACTTTCGCCGATCCATAGCAAAGAAATGAAACGATACCTGATTAAACAGAGACATTTTGGTGGAATATGAGAATTCGTACTCCCTATTTCCAGCACAGGCATTGACAGTTCGCGTAGTAATAGGTTGTAATGGAGTTCCGAGATTTATGGAGGTTGGAGTTCCGAGATTTATTTATTTATCAAATGCAGAATCTCTTTGCATTCCATTTCAAACGTTTAGAGTCGTTTAAAATTTTGAATATTGAAGAAGATTTGGATAAACTTAGTCAAGACAATGGAATGTGGTAATTTATCTTAAATTGTGAGATATCAGTGGAAACTTAAGGCATCTAGCAACAAAGTAGTGCACAGGTATCGATTTTACAGGATCCTAAAGGCATTGTTATCATACAGATTATATTGAAGGAAAAATAGATTCTTCCTAGATGGTTCCCTTAATTGGTATCAACGACGATAATTAAACAAGATTTGACCTCTATGTTCACGAAAATCCAAGAATCGGAAACTTGATTAGAAAATTGGGTAATTCGTTAGCTACTAGGTGATGATGTAAAATGGATCAATGCACATTACAAAGCGTTAATTGCAGAAGGCATTGATTGACTCGATATTACTTACGCTATGGAAATAGTGCGTTTCACAACTTTCATCGCGTGGTCCATGAAGCATCGGAAAGACAATCATAGGGATACTCAAGACGTGCCTTTGGATTTGAATAACGTGGATTAATTTTCCAGGACCAAAAGAGTTCAACTAGCTGGAATTTAGCTCCTGGTATGGTTACCAGAAAAGTCAATGGGCATGATCCAGGCAAACGTCCAAGTCTGTACTCCAAAGAAGTGGCCGTTTCAATGTTTAGTGTCACATCCAAAACATCGTTGAAAAAGGAAGAATCCCAGTATTATTTATGCATCCAATTTTAGTTCCCAAACTAAAATATACCAGGAAAAGACTGGTGAAGAAGGAAAGACTATAAAAAAGAAAAAAATAACAAGGACTTACTCTTACAGATGATTTCTCCTTTGCTATTCTCCAGAATCGTATCCGAATGGAATATTGACAACGGGATCTGAAATCTTCGGAAAATTCTCGGGAGACGAAAGATGTAGCGTGGAAAAAAAATGAAATGGAGGACCTGTGGGGATATTAAGTAGTCTCACAAAGTTGAGTTTTCTCGCCGATTTTCTATAGAACAAGAAGGTTATAGTACCTATCAGTTTGGAAAAGTACTTTAATGCGCATAATTTATGGTAATAAAACTTCAACTTACAGGTAATTTGCTTAATTTTAATTAAAGCTCAGAATATCAAGGTAAACAAGCTATTAGCATGGTCTAACTGCTCTGTGTATTCTGTTATTTCACACTTACATTTTTATCATACGAAGTTAGGGGCGATAAAAAGAATGTTTGAAAAGCAATATTGAATTCTATTAGAAAATATAAAATTGAATAATTTTGTATGACGCGACTATGTACGAGCGTATTTTAATGATTACTTTCAAACTTCAATAAAAGAGAATTGTTTTAAATCGGGAATCGGAAGGTCCATCAAATTGATCACTGATTCGGATTGGGAAAGCAAATCAGCGGAAGGAAATAAGTCACGCTCCTCGTCTGTTTTTCATCTCCATTTTGAGAGAGGTTTCGATATCGGAAGAGGTGAGAAGGAAGGGCACTCCTTCTTCTTGGAAGGCCCTCGAGGTCTCCTTCGACACATTGTCCCCGTTGCACGCCCTGCAAACGCAAACATTTGGGAATGACATTAGTAGCGACCTGTGGCCTCAGTTGACCCAGCATGTTAGTGGGACCTGAAGAGGTTGCTCCAGAGACGGGATTGGCCTTTCGAGCCCAAGGAAACAAGAAAGAAGCGGACGCGATTTGATTATCGGAATTTATTGCTTCCCTTTGCGCAAATTACACACTCATTTGTTTGAGAAGCTGTAAATGATATCGTAGGCGACAAATTCCGCACCGAGCGGAAAATTATTATTTGCTAGAAAATATTTTAAAATATTTTAGAATAATCTTCAAAGTTAGATACTATATCTCAAGACTCAGATTTAAAGCTGAGTAAAACTAGAAAGTTGTTTTAATAACTAGTTTTGTTGAAATTTAATAGCAATTAGAGCCCACAATAAAAAATGTCCCTGAATCATTCAGAACTTCAAGTCTCTCTCTTTGCCGAATCTCTTGTTGTACCAGTACCTGGAGTTTTTCCCTGAATTCAGGGGTGAATGGAACATTGAAAGAATATTGAATGGAACTTATCAGAGGACCAAATTTGGACAGACCTAAGGAGAAACGGACATGGAAAAGGTCTGACATAAGCGGGACTCAAGTCAACCCGGGTCTTCTAATTGCCGGTTGGTTGCTCTATCCATTGAACTATCCCACCAGAACATTTCTCCATGCCGTTTGGGAGACCTTTTTTCATGTCCGTTTCTCCTTGGGAAAATTTCCTAGGTGCACGCCTTAGCGCGCCCTTTTCCTTGTCTGGACAGACCGGGTCAAAATTGAACCAATGCATAGCCGGTCCCAGCAAACCAAGCAAGCGTTCTTTCTAACAACGATTCATAATCATTTACGAATACTGCTGGTTAACAAGGTGGATAAACGAAAACCAACTTAGATTTCAAAATTAATTTTTCGCAAATCGAAAGTGTTATTTTGTGAAGTGAAATTTTCAAATATTTGCCTAAGGAAGTGACTGATTTCGCTTAAGCGTTCGATGGTAACAATCGTAAAAAGATAATGCAATTCAGATAAAATGTAGAGAAGTAAAACGAATGGAGTTATTCATTTAAGTTTGATAAAAGAAAACAAAAATGAAAATCAGGTCCGAATTTATATTTTCTAACATGGAGTAATTACTTAAAACCATTAAAATTTACATTAACTGTAGAAAAGGCATCGGAAAGAAGAATAAGACTGATTACTTAGCGCTTATGTTCTATCCAATCTTAAAGAAAATGAAGGGATATTGTTTTAACAGTTATACAAAGTTGAGGGTAAATAAAACCGTGTTTCTGGAATGGTTTGATTAGACATCTGGTAAACGTCACCTAGTCTAACCTAAAGATGAGCGTTGGAAAAGCGAACTTCGAAATAAACCCAATAATCATGCAGGAAGAATTTGAGGATATGAAACAGAGGAAACCGCCCGTCTAAAAGAGAAACGAGAAATCAGAGGGGATTGGAAAATATTGATCTAGGATAGGAATTAAAATTGAAATTTTACAATCCGCAGATATTTCCAATCATTCTGCCATCACAGTTCATGAAAAACATTTTGCAAGACTGACTAATTTTATGAATACACAATAATTCAAGTGCGCGCAAATCTTTAAGGTATGACAACAACTTGAAGACGCAAAGTTAATCACATAAGGAATTTAAAAATGAAATGACAATTCCTGGCGGAGAAAATCGAAAGATATTTCAATTTATTATGTAATAATATAATAAGCACAGCGTAAATACTTGCCTCGCTTTCTCGCATCCGTAAAATCTCTAATAATTATAGAAAAAATAAAAAGAGTGGGAAGAAGCGACCGTTTAGAGACCACGAACAACGGCAGGCAATTTGGCGTTGAAGTGTCGAAAAGGCTGTTCCTCCACTGCAAACAGCAACAAAGCATTCCGTTCAAAGACAATCTCGAGGAATTCAGTTTACGGGTTCACTTGTTAACCTCACGCGCCACCGCAAATATTAATCCATCGATAAGGGCGGATGCGGTTCGACAAATCCTTTCCAAATATTTAGTGATCCGTTAGTTCGCCACCGCAGATCGCGAATCTTCCACTTCTCAAGATTTGATTCCTTCGCCACCCAAATTTGCGACACGTTGAGCCATTACTTTGCTAATTTAATCCGTGTAATCATTCGTGAAAACATAAGGCGAACTTGAATTAAAAAACTGCGAATTTTATTACATTTGGAGATGAATAAGTTCGACTAAAAAGTCGAAGGAATCGGTCATACAGCTGTAAAACTTACATATGATTAAATATCGGTACCCTGCAACTGATGCTCAACTTTATATCCTTCAAATAGTCCCAGTGTAGGCAGATATTGATTTAGTAAATTGTCTGAATTATTTAAGTCATAGAAGAGAGAGAAAAAACTTACTAAATTAAAAATGTTCTTAGTAATTAAAAATTACTAAGGTTTTCCTCTCTCTCTTCTGTGATGACATTCCACGAAGTACCGCCTAAACACATTGATTTTGTTCATTTTAGTCATTACTTAACTATAATGGTTTCACTTAATCGCCCGTAAACCACCATTCTAACTTGAAAGGATATATTAATGCATCAATCTAATGGTACTTTGCGAACAATTTAAAATATCCCCTATTTGTTAGGTATTTTTATTACCCTATTATCTATCCTACTATCTATTTAGACACAATCTCTAGCAGTCGATAAGATGGACGGAAGTGAAAAGGCCTCTTCGATCGGGACCGGAATACTAACCGCGTTATTTTATTTCTTTCACTACCTCAATTGCAGTCCATCAATTACGATTCGGGAATTGATAATTTCCTAAATTATATTTCCTTATCTTTTCAGGAGTCAATTTAACGCGCTTTTGTAAGAGACGATGGGACAAGTCTCCACTTACAACTGCGCCTTGATAAATCATACAACGCCCATGAGTCTTTCGTTTTTATTCTTTGCCATCGTCGGAGGTGTTAATTCGTCCGTCATTTGTCAAGTAAACGCCTTTCCGCTTTTATCACTCTTCTTTTGTGAGATCGTGATTCCGTTCGCCTCCTTCTCCATTATCCTCAATGAACATTTCGTGAGAAACGCAATCAACGCTCGCGCCTCTAGTGGCGAGAATGCGCATTCTCCAATTTCTCTCTTTTGTCATCTTTCTGATTCGCACTTTGACTTATTTTTGGCCAACGGTTAGCACCGCCGTCTTGTCGATGCTTTCGGTGCAAAGAACGAATTGTCCGTCAAGGACTTCCTACTTCCCAACGGTCGTCAAATTTTGATAGTTCTGATTTTCAAGATGAACGTGTCCTTCCATTGGAATTCTGTAAATGCGTGAACTCTCGTTCGCTGAGAAAGTTACCGTTGATTTGGACTCAGGTCACGTAGTTGAGAAGTGTCACCTATGAAACATGTCACTCTGCGTCTTTGCAGAAATTCTATGAATGGATACGGTTTAAAGGACCGAGAACGTTATCATATGCAGTACCAAATTGAAATAAAATAAATAATAATAAAAACTGTCACGATATAAAGTCACAGAGAAAAGGATACGATTTTTTTCAGAGAAAAGTAAGAGACAAATATATGGCCTTGATTTAGATAAACTAGTAGCAAAATAAATAAAATGAGAGGCAAAATTACAGGAAATCCGTTAGGTTTTTAGATACTGCTTCATCGTGCATTTCCCTAACAATTCACTCTTTGGAATACTTCGAGCTAAGCTTTAGGAAGAGCACGTCTGACAGTACCCTTACAATTCTAGGAATTAGAAGATGGGGCAAATCAAACAAAAGAAAAGATGATGCCTCCTTTGGCGGAATTTCGAAAATCGTCGGGAGAATAGAAAAGGGATGTACTCGTATATGCACACACACGCGGGAGATATTTGTAAACGAGGAGATGTCGGTTTGTTGCTCAACAGCGCTAATTGGTTGGTGAGGTTATGGGTGAGGTCGCGTCTACGCTATTTGTTCAACTGGTTGTCACGTCGTTGCTTCGAAGTTGACACATGCGAAGGGGTACACAACTGATGCCATCCGAGGGGAATATCGTCGAACGAAAAGCAACTTTCACATCCTCACCAACGACAAGGTTTTGACGTTCATTTGCGAGCTGATCTTAACGAACAATAGACAACGTCCGTAGCTTCCTCTTCTTTGTCCCACTAATAGAATCGAGAAGATCGAATAAAAGAAAATAATGGATGAAAGAGCTACAAACTAGTTCAATAATTTCTTTGATGGAAACAGCAGGATTATCCCGATTACATCCATTTTAATAATGGATTGAACCTTGGGGTTGGACGACTCCGCCATCACGCTCGGTATGAAGCAAATTACGTCGAGAGAATTGATTCCAAATACAAGTCCACGATTAAACGGAAGAGGGCGCTTGTAAAGGTATGAATAGTAATGAATTATTTACTACAAGACGAGCAGAAGTGAGAAAGTCAGGTGGGACTCGATCTTCCACTTTGAGGGCGGCGTGATAAAGAGGAGATCGCCATATAATCAGTTTGGTTGAACCTCACTTCGTGGAACGCCATAAACGAGAAAAAATGGACTTCGCACTTTCCACGCGATTTTATTAACCGACCGGTTTCGGCTTTCCAATAGAATGCTGAAATAAATTATTGGAAGGCCGATACCGGTCGGTTAATAAAATCGTGTGGAAAATACGAAGTCAATTGTTTCTCATTTATTATGAGATCCCCGATATAAGGGCTATGAAAGATTTTTCATTGCCCGCGAACGAATAGAATGCTATACTCGGAGCTTCCAAAAGCTTCCAGTCCGGAGTTTTCGCTTAGAAAGGGCTGAATTTAAGGATTGTAACCAATAATATTCTGATTACGATACAGTTAAGGTTGTAATACGAACTTAAAGATTATCACGGTAAAAAGTACCGGATGCAAATTAGTGTAAAGTTTCGACAAATTTATTGATGTAACCCTTGTGAATTTGGATGGGGAATCTTGGTGGGGGCCCTTCATCTTGGAAATGCGCCGGTTCTGGACACCCTTTGAAGAGACCTTCAGCATTTCCCTGTCGTTGAGAATATTTGTTGTAATTAAAGTTTATACTTTCTAGTATACAGGGCTACTTCACTTATTATATAATCAATAGTAACCGCATTCACTATGTGCAAGTATGTACATTGCTTGAAGAAACGAAACGCTGTAAAAAAAAAAAAATCCCGCAAAAAAAGTTAAAAAACAAGCGACCGATTACAAATTCTGAGAGTCTTATGTTTGGATGATTCCTCTCAGCAGTTGAAACCAGTCGCTTCTAATTAAACCTTCTGGGATTTTTACAAAGTACCAAGGAAGAATGGACTTGAAAAAAGTCTGACGGGACCGGGAATCGAACCCGGGTCTCCCAATCCGTCAGGTCGGGTGCTCTGTCCGTTGAGCTATCCCGGCAGAACATTTCTCCAAGCCATTCGATTTCCGATTCGATTCCCGGTCCCGTCAGACTTTTTTCAAGTCCATTCTTCCTTGGGATTTTTCCTGGGTGCGCATCATCTTGCGCAAAGTCACCCTTACCCGTTTTCCTCTGTTTTACAAAGTACTTCATTTCTTCCAGTTATTCCTTACTCGTGATAGAAAGCCCCAATCATTAAGGCCCGCCAAGACCATTTTATGCTCATGTGTGACTCTCCTCTCAAAGATCCTGAAGATCCCTCACTTAAACTTCAGGAGGACTCGGGTTCGAGTCCCACTTACAACCGATTATTTTCATTTAGGTTATTCATGCCGGGAATTATCGTGTGAAGTCGGGACGCCTTATACGCATCCCTGGGAAAACGTAGTAAAGGAAGGGTTCAAATCTTTTTCCCACATTACGCAATTTTTACATAAAATCAAAAGAAGAAAAGATTTAGAAAGTAAAATTTCCTAGGAAAAGATAGTGTTCAAACAACTAATAACGAAATAGGAGCAAAGGGATGAAATTTCCTAATGCTTGCAAAGACAAGCTCCAGTTCCAGATTCCAGTTGTGTTTCATTGAGACTTATCAAGCTTCTCGTTCCTATAAATGACACTGAATTCGTTGAAAATCGAATTTTGAATCTAGGTTGACAAGTTGTACCTTTTACTACACTTTGCTTGGCGTAAGTGCTGAGGAGACTATCACAGTCCAGTTAGCTCTGGTAACTGTATTAAAGAAATCAAGAATAATTATAATTGCGTGAGCAATATCTTTCTCTTACTGAACGTCTTTGCAAAAAAAATCAAAAGCTAGTTTAAATAATTGCTGAATTGAATCCTAAGTAGTATCATAATGTTAAACATCTTCCTAGCTTTCTTGGATTGAATTTTAATTACTGTTACGAGTAGATGTATTGTTACAGGCTTCATACCCAAAATGAACAAATCCCACATGAACACCAACATATGGCTTGACCGGTTTCGACGATTTCACAGTCCCCAGACACTGGACGACGTCGTATCAATATAGAATGTTATCATTGAAATAGTAGGGATATAATGACTATAATATTTATTATACATTGTATTTTATGTATGAAATATAACGAACGTGCAAGCCTCGCAGTGTTTATTTCATTTCATTCTCTATGGTTTTAAATGAACGCGATTTTTCTGAACTTATTTCACAGTCGAAACTTACCCTCAAATTTTCTTCTGCTAATTCTTCCCAGAGAGCGAATTATTGCTGTTTATTGTCGCAATTTTCATCAAGACACGCTAACTTAAGCTGCACCCTCTCCAGTCCATGTATGAAGACCAATGAGAGCGAGACACGGGCTAGCCCCGGTGGTTCGCCCCGAGATTTGAGGATCGCATGACGAGTAGAAAAAACGGCGCCTTAAAAAGATTTCACAAAAATCTGACTTAAGTAAAGTTGTTGAATTAATTCTGAATTGAATTTGTGATGATTCAATCGATCGCAAGAGTTAATGATTGCCGATTGTTAAGATGCTATCGCTTTCGACAAAAGCCGTTTTCTTAAATTTAAATATTATAGTAATAATAAGGTTAACAATAATAATTATACTACCTTGACTTTATTATTATATATGAGATTAATTATAACGAAAACAAAAAATATTCTCAAGAAAACATACGCAAATCTTTGAAATAATGGTCTTTAAATAATTTTACAAATATGTAAATGGAAAGAGTATCTCGGACGCCTCGGGCAGCTCTGTGCGCAAACTTCAATTTAAAAACAAAAAGAAGACGGCCGTGAAATAAGTCCGACGGGAGTGGGAAGAGAACACGGGTCTTCCACTTGCCGGGCAGCTGCTGTAATCATTGAGATATCTCATAGAAATTCAGTCATTCCGTCGAGGAAGACTTACATTCACACTCTACATACGAGACACTTTTTTCAAGTCCCTTTTCCATTTTGCTTTTAAGAAAGGAAGATAGTTCCCACTGCACGACTTGCTGATATCCTTTCCTTCGTCTACTCAATTTATGCGGGTAATCCTGGTGCTGTATTCTTCGATAGGACCAAGTAGCTGAAATTTTCGAAAGGATCATTTCAATTACTTTTGTATCGATGCAGTTCTGCCGATTACACCAGCTCACTCGCCACTCCCCCTGGATCTCCCCCAAGGAAAGACAACCGGATAACCTTAAGCTAACCCCGAAATAATATCTGAGCTCATTTAAAATGCGTGAGAATCCCTTCCCACTCGAACCGGTCGCGCGAGATAACTCGGCCGAATTATTTTTCGTCGACGCTGCACAAATGCCGTACGCCGATAATCCCTCGTCGCCATTACCACTAGAGAACGTGCGTCACGCTGGCAAAATGAAAAAGGGAGCCTCCGGGAAACAACGTCTGAGCGCCGGCGACTGTTTTCGCAGAGAGCACGCGTGTGCATTAGCATAGCGTAAGAGGGGGGCGATCCAAACTTGTTTCGAGTGTTGATGAGACTGGATAGTACAACCCCTTCCTTTTCGTAGAGTACGCACTTGGGTGGTTTAAGCCGCGAATTACACCAGGCTTACAGCGCTCCCACTCACGGCAGAATTTCGCACTTCAATCCTCGTTCCCAAAGTTGGCCCCGCCGTGTTTTTGCGCTCTCGAAAAGCGCTCATTTCGCCAAAGAACCCAACGCTTCACCAAATGCGGCATTTCCTCCGTTTCACTTCTTGGGAATTAGTTTTGCCTCCTAATTCCTGGATTCCGAGAAAATTTATCTGGTGAAATTGAGAAAACTGCTCCTTGAACAGAGGAATAAGGACAATGTGCCCATAAGCAGAGAACAATCACTTCAAGTATATATCAATCAGAAAATATCCCGAATCATTGAAATTTTTACTGTCGGCACGTCCGGATAATTATCTGAATATAGAGTTGAATGTTTGCTGAATTTATAAATAAAAGTTAGTAAACTATAACTAAGTGATCATTCCATACAACATTCAACTAAACCTTTGTCAAAGTTAAGAAATTTGCTCGTTGAAATTATTGCACTAAGCAAAGAACACTGGTCACTAGCCACACTAATAATGCTTATCAGATTGACTTTGGATATTTTTAACAATCTGTGTAAAAGATACACTGAAATTGCGGTCGAACTCAATTTAGGAAGTCTATAATTATACAAACGCTAAGTTTACTACGAGTTTGCAGCTCATTCTCACCTTACATGGTAATCTATACCACTGACTATTCGCGATTATTAAATACAAATATTACTTTCAGGTATTCTAGAGATTTCTCGTAAAAACTATCTTCCTTTCTCGATTCCCACCGATTCCAGACTGTCGGAATTCCGAAAACCCGGCTCTTAACGGACTGCGTTACTTCTTCCTCAATATTGCAGCCTTCCACTGGAATTGCCCGTTACACGAAAGAGTCCATAACATCAGATCGCTAGTAAAGGGTACCAGCGGTGAACGAACTTTCTACAGTTCGGTAAAACGCATACATACTAAACTGACGAATTTTAACACTTTTTTATTTACAAACATCAAATCACCAGCCCCAATTGCCTCATCGGAAAAGAGTAGTAAAAACAAGGAAACACAAAGATTCATACCCAGAGAGGGATACAAACGGGGAGCTGTTTTCATAAGCAGCCCTACCGAAATGCCAGGTGGAGAAAAATTCTGTAAGAGAAACTTCTGTAAGTGCAAACTTATTTCTACGAAAAAAGTTTGCACGACAAATCTCCATCCTGATAAAATGAGGGCGGATAGACACATTGTCTGGACCACGCCTATAACCATCCAACCAAACATAACCAATCTATTCAGTAAGTATTACCAGACATACGGTGATAAATTTCGAGTTGATCATTTATTTAAAGTTGTGATAGATATCCGCAAAACTACATCTTCCTCCGTGGATTATGTTTCTTTATCACCTTTTCACGTCTCTTTATATAGACGCTTCTCCGGATATATATATCATCATCATCATCAGCCATTTTCAATCCGACGTCGGATGTAGGCCTCTCCAAGCGCTTTCCAATTCTCTCTATTCTGAGCTTCTCGTTGCCATGTTACCCCTAAATACTGAATGATGTCTCTGTTCCATCGGTCCCTTGGTCTTCTTCTTGGTCTCTTCACGTCTCTTGGTATCCAGTTCAGAACTGCTGATGTCCATCGGTTGTCGTTTCTCCTTGCAACATGGCCTGCCCACATCCATTTCAGTGATCTTACCTTATCTATGATGTCTGTCACTCCTGTTATCTTCCT
>KZ308581.1:565649-576866 GCA_000376725.2 Ladona fulva | reverse complement strand
AAACATGCAATTCACGGTGTTGTTAGAATAGATGATTGTCTATAGTATGTCGTAAAGCTTTTTGCCCTAAAGGCCCAGGTTCGATCCCAGGACCATTCGAATGATCGAATTTTGAAAAATTCGTTACGGGATTTCCCGGGCAGGTAGAAGGTTGAAATTTGCAACATCGATAGAACATATGGATTTCTACCGTATGCCGTAAGGATGTTGGTCCTAATGGGCCCAGGTTCGATGCTAGAACAAATGGTATAGACGTATTTTGAATAATTCGTTTAGGGTATTGTATTTGGTGGATGGCAGTCCGTCTATAGCAGGTGGAGTGTTGCAGGTGGTGTATAATGCCTTAGTTAATCTATCTTACATTAAGCTTGCAGTATGCAAGCTGCTTTTACTCGTATATATATAATAGCCATCGATCAGCATCGTCGCATTTTTAAACAGTTTCGTTCCATGAGATATCCGTCTTCAGATTCACGAATCATAGAAACGAGTAAATATAAAAGAAGAAAAGGCGCGGAAAAGACGCGTGCGTTGAAAGAGATAAGAAGCCACGGCACGCGACTCATTGGAAAACAAATGAGAAAGATCCGTGGGAATCGGCGATGTCAGCGCGACAGGTGGCCTAAAGAGGAAACAATTACAGAAGAAAGAGGGAGAAACAATTGAAGAACACGCCGAGGACAGCGCCACAAAGGGAAGAGGTTCCCACAGCACTCGCCCATCTGTCGGTTCTTCACAAGATGAACTTTCCCACGGAAGGATTACTGATCGATTGGATTCTCAAAGAGAATTGATTGAATGATTTTAGCGGTATTTCACATTGAAGACGGCGTTTGCCGAGTTTTCTCCTCTTTCCAACATCCACATTATCCGGCTCTCTGACAATGAGTTCCATTCGAGAGATTCACGCATCTCCGCTTCTTGATTGACCCAGGTCTAACCCATTTCATGATACTGACCGATGAAGACAGTAAAACCGTTAAGATTAGCGTAGTGTCTCCTTTTTTTGGCCCAAGAAATTTCTTCGACAACTACAAACCATACCTACTGTTGTCATGTTAAACAAACAAATACCCCAGCTTTGGATTACTAATGACATCAACTTGAAGACTCGTTAGAGAACTGCCGTCGTTCTGAAGAGACGAACGCCCGAGGAGAAAATGCGAAATGGCGATTTTCTATGAATAAATATGATTGCACTGCATTTTTATCGCAAATTTTTCTTGGGAGAATATAACAAAACATCGAGCGGAGAAACTATGGCAAACAGGATTTGTAAGGAAGATACAATACAGAAGTGTTTCACCAATGTGCGAGGACTTCGGTTTACAGATTCATATTATTAAACAGTTCACAAATACTTAGTTTCTTGATCAAAAGCAGTATAATTATCATACGATTTAATTCCAAGTAAGCGAAATGTTAGGCAAATTAATTAAATTAAACAGCTCGAGTCCCACAATACACGACATCGACTTAATCGAATTCGGCCGGTAAAAATAGCGTAGAGCATCAATTCGTTCAGATGACATGGTTGATATGTATGAAAAATGGCCCGAAACCGAGTGAAAATTCGGGTGAAAAGTGCATCTCAAATGTTTATCAAACATTAGTGAACATTCGGATAAAAGACGAACTTACATCGACAATGATCATTTTCGGACTTTTCTCACAAAAGAGGCCGACGAATTCCTTTTTTTAATGCAAGCAATGCATTGCGAGCCTCATCAGTCTGTCTGTTAAGGGGACGATTTCCTGAAAAACACAATGTTAAACAAAATTTATAATTCCATTGACACATTAGGAATATTCATTCGATTTCTCTCCTTACGCCACTTTTATCCACTTCCTCTGACGAACGTTTCCTAAGTCAATATTTTGTAAATAAATTAAAGTACCTAATGGAGGAAAACGAATCTTGCAAGCGTTTCCGAACGATCTAGAGTCGAACCCGGAACTATTCGCCTTATGCAACATGAACAGCAATTTTTCATGCTACACAGATCCACAACGAAAGATTTCGGCTATGAAACGGTCGAGATCAGCTATACATTTGGATGTGGAGACGGTCATACAAACAGAGAAACTTGAAATTTATATTGATAAATCTGAATGATGAACATAAGGCATGAGTGCCCAGTCACATATTCATAGATTTCCGCCGGAAGTTTAATGAAAAATCGAACTCTCTAATAAGAGGCAGTATCTTGAGAGCATTGGAAAGGAACAATAAAGAGGAACACACAAAGTGAAGGAGAGAACGTAATCCTCCAATGAAAACTGTGCGCGTCCTGATGAAGGCCCCCCCTCCTTGGGCACCCCACCCGCCCTCATACAAATGAAGACGATCGCCCCTCTAAATTGACCCTGGGACACCCTTCCTATGTTTACACATCCTCAGAGCTGCTTAGTGATTCGCCGCCACCGCCGACAGTGTATCCATGGGCAGCCCCAAGGCCCTTCGTGCCATATTGCCACGTCCCCGCTCAATATCCATTTCGCCATCCACGTCATCCATATATAATATATATATATANCATATGGAAGTGAAACATGGGTGTTAAACGCAGCAATAACCCAGCGACTTCAAGGCAACGCGAAGAAGCATGAAACATTGTATACTTGGAATCACTAGATTGACAGAAAACGCAACACCTGGGTTAGGAAGATGACAAGAGCGACAGACATCATAGGTAAGATATGATCACTGAAACGAGCAGATGTGGGAAGGCCATGTTGGGAGGAGAAACGACAACCGATGGACATCAGCAGTTCTCAACTGGACACCAAGGGATGGGAAGAGACCAAGATGATGGCCAAAAGACAGATGGGAAAGAGACATCGTCAAGTACCTAGGGGTAACATAGAAAACGGGTAAGGGTGATCTAGCGCAAGATCCCAGGAAAAGTCCCAAGGAAGAATGGACTTGAAAAAAGTCTTACGGGACCGGGAATCGTCCTTTGCATACAAAATCTCCCGAAAGACCGAATCTCCCGAAGAATAAACGAATACGAGATAGATGCCAAGTAGGTACATCCAACTTTTACGCAGCATCTACAAGGACGCCACAGCCTCTGTAATGCTGCATGAAGAAACGGAGGAATTCCGGATTGAGAAGGGAGTGAGACAAGGCGACTGCCTCTCACCAATTCTTTTTACAGCCGTTCTGGAAGAAGTCTTTAAAACCTTAGACTCGGAGGAAAGAGGCCTACGGATCAATGGAGAGCACATCAGTCATTTGCGTTTCGCAGATGATATAGTACTCTTCGCAACCAACGGTGAAGATCAAGACTTCAAGAACTGAACGCGGCGGGGCAGAAAATAGAACTGAGGATAAACTTATCGAAAACTAAGGTAATGTATAATTCTTTTGCAGCACAATTACCAATCTTACTACAAGAGGTACCCATTGATGTTTGTTCAGAATACACTTACCTGGGACAACTGGTTACGACAGGAGAGAAAAACAGGATTAACGAAGTGAATCGAAGAATGAAACTAGGCTGGAGTGCCTTCTGAAGAAACGCCCATATTCTGAAGTCGAAAATGCCAATGGTCTTGAAGAGAAAGGTCTTCAACCAATGCATTCTACCAGTTTTGACATATGGAAGTTAAACATGGGTGTTAAACGCAGCAATAACCCAGCGACTTCAGACTACACAAAGAAGTATGGAACGATGTATGCTTGGACTCACAAGAAGTGACAGGAAACGCAACACCTGTGTTAGGAAGATGACAGTAGTGACAGACATCATAGATAAGGTAAGATCACTGAAATGGATTTGGGCAGACCAAGTTGCGAGGAGAAATGATAACCGATGGCCATCAGCAGTTCTGAACTGGATACCAAGAGATGTGAAGAGACTAAGAAGAAGACCAAGGGACCGATGGAACAGAGACATCATTCAGTATTTAGGGATCACATGGCAACGAGAAGCTCAGAATAGAGAGAATTGGAAAGCGCTTGGGGAGGCCTACATAATATATAATTTTACCTTCATAATTTCACCTTAGTAACAGCGCCAACATGATGGAATAAATGTAATGTTACGATTTTGAACAAATATCTTGAATCCCGGAGGATATTCCATTGCAATTAGACCACAGAGAGTTTGTACAAAAATTCAGTATAGAAAACTCATCTTAAGCAGGAATAGGTGACTCTTAGGCCCAGTATTATATTATTTGTATACTTAAAACCGAATATAACCAATGCTCACTTTAGGGCTCTGTATTATACTGTTTTTTTAAGTGAAGCTTATATTAAATCCACGCTAGTCTGTCACATACGTATATAGGAGATTAATTGTAATCTTCAGTTATACTCTAACAAAACATTACAATACCGGGCCCTATAGATAATTTTAGTAAATATCCTTTTTAAGTATTCATTAGAATGTCGGGCCAAACTGTTACAGATGCAGAGAAACATTCACTTCGTAGTCCGAAAAAGAATGTCGGACAAACTCTTGACGTAGTGACGTAGTTATTTACGAAAAACTGATGCTGATTTCCGTCCATATAAAAAATAAAATAGCCATGAAAAAGATTAATTTTTACTAAATCGATTGTCGGTCCATACATACTGGGGAGGAGTAGAAGAGCGATACAATGTTATAGTTGGGCAATATAACGTCTGTAGTTTTAAATAGTGCGATTACGAAGAGGAAAACATACTATAGTAACCAACTAAATCAATTGAAGAAGGCTGATTATGTTAATCAGAGAATACGTGTCAAACAGTAACTAAAACATACTATCCAAGGAAAAGAATGCATACGGCAGTATCGCCGAGTACTCGACTATCTTCAGACATATATAATTTCTCTAGTTGAAATTTATTCGAGTGACCGCTGGAAACATTTTTGAATGCGAGCTTTGGCATGAGAAAGCAAGTCCGTGGAATGAACCCGTAAATAGTTGTCAACTTATTAGATTTCCGGCAAAAAAGCGTTCCTTATGCAATGGATTAGCAGGAGCGGGAGGGTGGACGGAGGGGATTCTTTGGGCGACAAAGCTGCCGACATAGGGATGTGATTGAGTCTATTGTGAGCGAACCCTTTCCACGTCATTCGGAAAAGAGCCACTGTAATAGCATTTCGATGAAAATGGTGCGTTACGTCTTCAAAGGAGGGTAAACAAGACGCAAATTGCAACAGCAGGGGAATAAGTTCGCAATTGAGAGAATCGAATATCAATAACTGGCATTCTGTTACTCGTAGCAAAGCATTCCGGAAGGCGGTATACAGAAGAATAGTAGAGACCGGTACGATGGAAATGCAAAGCCCTTCGCAAAAGCAACTTAAAAGAGAATGAATCTGCTAACTTGACTCGGTGCTTTTGTTAATTATTTAATTCGATTAGATGTAAAATATTACGATTAATGCGTCATTGTTCCACATAATACAGGAATATACCACACTTCGCTGCTTTGTACCGATTCCCCGCCTTGTGCCGTTTCAAAATATCCTCTGAAACACAAAGGATATTCCCTTATTTCAACGAAACGCCTAAATGTATGTAGAAAATCAAAGACATGTTTTCCATGAACATCAGATTCACAGCTTTATTAGTTTCAGTTAAGCCTCGTTATTTACTCCTTCTCAACCCAAAAGTTATAACATAAGATGTGCGCTGTCTGAGACATCTTTAGGATATATTATATCCTAAATATATTTGCGACAAGTAGTAGATAGACGATCGAAAGGAAAGATAAATTTAGTTCTCTTAAATAAAAATTGAATGCATATGTTAATTCGCTTGAATATCTACAGAATATGAGTCTCAATTTTACAGGTTAAAACTATACTATTTCTCTCATTCGACATTAACTCCCATCTTATCATGGCTGATAATTTCGTATGATTTTCCCGATGTACTCGAGAAAAACTATCATTCTTGCATCCTTCCGCAAAATCCGTTCTGTATCGCTAGAAGAATTAAAATTATAATTTCACAAATAAGCTACCGTAAATTATTTTAAGAATTTCTAAGATATTTCAACTGCTGTCTACTCAAATCAATAAACAGTTCTTGAAATCAGTACATAACGCAAGGGTATTTATAAACAGGAATATCAGGACTTACACGACGTGGATAAGATTTTTCAAAGTATTAGACAGAATATAGATGTATACTTTGGCTCTGCTAATTTCATATAAAAATCCTAACTTTAATACTGTATCGTAACTCTTGACATTTTACAGTTAAAAGTATAAAGATCCAACGACGCTACCCTGTGGGACTCCCGAGGTGGCTTTTAACGATGAGAATCCTCGGTTGGAAAATTGCGCGTCGAAGGCGTAGGAGATGAAACACTTGTCTCCAGCTTCCCTGCAGCCCAGCCCTCGCTAAATGGAGGGCGCAGATTGGGGGGGATTGTCGCCTGGGGGGAGGAAGGTGCGCGCGTGTGGGGTGAGCTTTATTAGGTGCGGAGGAGCAGAGATTCCCGCCAAACTGCCCACTGCTCGCTCAACGAAATATAAGCCCTCCCCCTTTGGGCCTCCCTTAGCAGGGGGACGGTTAAAGGGTGCGTGTGTGCGCCTGGTGCGTGTGGGATTCGAGTGAATAGTTGCGGCGGGGAGGCTGGTGGCCCCTAGGGTATGATGCTGTGATTTGACGGCAGGGGGAGATGAATGGAAGCATGAATGCTGCGCTTTGGCACGATTGCGTTCGGGGGGCAGATTCCCTCTGTGGAATAATGCTTAAATAGGATTGCCCTTACAAAGGAAAAGGTTTATTGGATCATCAAGTTTTTCTCTTACATCATTTACGTTCCATATGTAAAGTATGAACGTGGAGCTATGAGGATAGCTTCCATATGTATCCGTTTTTGTTTTATCTTTCTTCCTTTATTCTAGATCATTGGTTTACGAAGAGTGGGTTTCCCGTAAATGTCACGAATATACAAAATACGCTTTAACCCCCCATTATGAATTTTTTTATAATCCAGTAAATAGTTTTCGTTACAATTATTGAGATTTTAAATGGCGCATTTCCCTCAGTGAGGGGCAGGTTAGAATTTGAGCCACACTGGAAAGACGTCGAGAGCCTTGGTTTTGGCTTCAGCCGACCCAGGAAGTGACAGTTCTATTTGGTTCTATTTGTTAAAATATCTCTACATTAGAAACACTGAACTGAGGTTTAAATACATGGGAATCCTCTTCAAGATATACATTTTTAGCTTCGATGGCATTGAAATTGAATTCAAGTTTCAAAGACAATCAAAACCGGTTCGTGTTATTTATGTTTGTTTGGCTTATTTGAATCAAGTACCTTCGTGCTTCCTTTAGTTAAGGAGGAATATCGCCAAATTAAAGATAAAAGAAGACGACTTCGCTTTCGACGACGACGACTTTCACCTTGATCTTGTTAGCTACTCAGCAATTTTATGCTACATCAGCAAACTATGAGGGGATCCTTGGTATCCGGTGGTCGAACTAGAATCTTTTGTCTTTTGAGAAGTGATAACAGGAGAGTATTGCAGAAAAAGGGGTGATCACTATCGCCATGCATAAAATGTGACTTTAGTAGAACTGTTCAGGCTTTCCATCGGACTTCCGGATGCGTGAGTAGAATCTTGATCTAGTATAGTAGTAGTAGAAGTATTGTTACAGGGTTTCAACAGCTTGGGTCATTTCCCCACCGGGAATCGAACCCGGGACCGCTTTCACCGAATTCGAACGCGTTGCGGATTCTGCTTTCCAGGAGCTCACGTTGATCTAACACGATGCAAGGAGACAATAAAGAAATCCCTACGACCAGTGTTCACTCTAAGCGCTTTGTGGTGTCGCGCATTATTTTATTAAGTGCCACTCAATTAATTTTTCGAATTATCACTATTTATTGAAAAATTTGCAAGCCTTTAGCTTTAGATTTCAGAAGCTTATTACTCATTTTGCAGATTATTAATTTTGAAAGGTTCATTTCGACGTTAAATTAAGATAATCCAAAAGCTTGTAACTTTAAACTCTACCTTGGAAATAGTGGCACAGCTCCGCAAACTAATCGCCAGAAGTAATTTTCTTGCCGTCCATAGCTGGAATAAGTTAGAAGGAACTATGCCGACAACTCATTTTTTAATTTTCGGCGTGTGAGGTAGTGAAGAAAACTGCAGAAGATGAAGTACTCGGATAAAATCAAAGTACCGAAAAGAACAGGAAAATGCATAAATAAACAATAGAATAGGTGACCACGTAAGAAGATAGTAATTGAAGTGATTCAATAGTATGTGAAGTGATTGCTGGAAAGTATCGGATAGGAAAAGTTTTCAACTTACAGACGAAGTTAGAAGGAACATAGGGAAGGGTCTCAAGGGCAGATCGAAACATTAAGACAAATTGAAAGCTTAGTACAGCATATAATGTGTCCAATGAGGATAATGGTGCGGTGGCACAGCAGATAGATTCAGCAGCTGTATGGAAGGAAAAGAGAGTCAGCACAAAGTGAAGGGGGCGCATATTTAAGTGAAGACGGGAGCGGAGATATTTCCCGGAACAAATGAGTGGAGATGGGTGCATATAAAAGTGGTCTCCACGCACCCCCTCTCATGGCGACGCTATGAATTAATTAAACGACGTCTGCCGCCAGCGGAACACAATGCTCCCTTTTTAATAACACTCAACCCTATGGAATGCTGTTAATATTTCGGATGCGCGTTAATATTTACAAGAACTAGCCAATTTTCCATTTCGCTACAGCAGCTACCGAATGCGACAAACTTTTTCTTTTTAATCAGCTCTAAGGAATGTCCGATCACTGCATTGACCTTTCAAGACAGACGGCATCGCATCTCCGTTCACTAATGACATCATGCAGATTGTTCCCTAAGGACAGATGGTAAAATTATAACAGCTGTATCTCAAAGACCGACATCGATCCCTTCCCAACCGCCCGCGGTTCGAATCCCAGTTACCTATGTTATGCCAGACTTATGGAAGTACAGTATAGAAGACTTGTTGGCTCACAGGTATCACAATTAGTTGATTCATTCAGAATACGATAATGGTGGGGATTAAACACAATTTAATGAAAGACAATGTAGGAAGAGCGTTTGTTCTACAGGAAAGAATCATCTTTTGTGCATTGCTTATTAACGTTTTTATCTAAGCCTAAAAAAAGGACCGAAAAAGAGAATATGAGGATACTTTATCAATCGTGATGAAAAGGAAAAAAAATATTTTACAAAATTACAGAATCAAGTCCGGATCAGTGCAACCTCGCAGACATTTTCAGAACTGCATCAGCAATAAAATCATAGGAATGTGAGGAATACGAAATTTACGTATCTATAACATTTGTAGCGGTTTTTCGAAATTGTGATCAATATCAAGAAATATATGGAATTTTTTACTATTGTGAGTCCTTCTAATTTGAGAATTCAATTAAGCATTTCCAGTGACAATACGCCTCATGAAACTCATTTTAGTCGTCTCGGTTGTCTATTGAAGAAGTATTTGAAAATAGAATGGAAATTCATGGAAGTATAATTTATTTTAGGCGAAGGTGAATGCACCGATTATTGAAGATGCTATTCCACGTTTACTTGATTCTTTGAAGAGCCTTTTCGACAATTATACTCCGCTCGAATTGCTCAATTGTGTGCTGATCGAAACTTTTTCGACGCCCCAACAATTCTCTCCGACGAAATATCGGGCACCAGAGTCGTTCCTCGCCAATCGATCGATATATCGAAGGCAAACAAATGCTTGCTTCCGCCGAGATTTCTTTTCGCTTTCTTCAGACATTCGCCACTGTATACAAACCGTCTGCTCGCAAACAAGCTGATCCGGGTTTATATTTTCCTTAGCATTCCGAAACTCGAGTGATAAAGCATTTCCTTTACGCTTTGGTTGGCATCGGGAAATAATAAGAAAGAGAAATAGTTTCGCTCTTTTCGTACCTGCTTTACTTTGCGAGTAAGAATATTTGAGCCACTGAAACACATAACGACATAAATGCCACTCAAAGGAAATGGTAGGCATTTTAAAATGATCGCGTATTAATTATTTATGTACGAATCTGAAGTTATTAAGATCGGTCACAAATTATCAACAGTTACAAGAAAAGCTTGAAAATCTCTTAGCTTGCCTAACTTTACATACATGTTTATGTCACACGCGACGAGTGGCAAGTTTCTACAGCGCAGCTGATTCACTCTGCAATAACGAACTTTAAACGAAATCATTAAGCAACTTGAATGCAATTTGGAAGACTGAAGTCATACTTGAGATGGATAAATATTTCAAAGACAGCTGAAAACAAAAAGAATTCCACCGATTTCAGTGCGTCTACTTCGTTCATTTAAAACACAATCGCAAATTACGACTTTCAATTCTGTAATAGCTGCACATTCTGCAGAACATAACATTTTCAAATTCTTTTGTTAACCCAGTTCAGATCGTGCAATCGCGCTATCGACTTTCTACGATATTAACTGAATTTCAAAATGTAAGGGATTCTGGAAATGGTGAGGCCCAATATAACAAATACCGTTCATATTGGTCTCGAAAACTCATTAAGTTTGTAATAAGGGAAGACTAATTATTGCACTAAAACATATCGAAATCGATCATCCATATCTTGAGTATTCATAACATTTTTCGTCTTTCCTAAAACGCACACGCAAAGCATCGAACTGTGATATTTTTGTTTGCTCGAATTCAGGGGAAAAACCAAATAATTATTTGGTTCAAATCCGGTTCCGCTTCATAAGCCAACTTCGAACCGGGTCATTTTCACTCCGACCAATAAGTATAACATTAATATGATGTATTTTAATAGTGGGAGGTTCATTGGGATAAAGTTTACAAAAAAGAATAAAAGATATCATCCTAAAGTAAAAAAGTTAAAATTTAAGAGCGGATATATGTGAATACTTTCGGTAGATGCAAGTGCTACACATTTCGTCGGGTGTTTTTTCCATTTCCGTTAATATAGAGTTGTATTGTTTGGTACCGAAATTTTGGAACGGAAAAGATAAAGGTATCCAGTTTTCTATTGCTTCAAAGTATTTTAATATTCTTGTTCAGGTTGGTTTCTAATGAAAACTATTAAGGTATTTTCGGAATTGGTCTTCGATTCGGGTTCGATGCCCTGACGCCCTCATACATTCTGGAAAATTAGAACAAATTAATGCTTTGGATCGAATCGATAACTTCATCATGGAGTCAACACTCTAAGGACGACTATCTTCAGCATATATATATATATATATAT
>KZ308581.1:524301-564136 GCA_000376725.2 Ladona fulva | reverse complement strand
TATATATATATGGGTGAAAGAGTTCAGTATTCACTTGATTCATTTCTTAGAAAATTATCGATCTGGTGACGGAAACTAAGCTCCCCAGTTGATAGTATGCAGTCTAAGGAAAGGCAAAATTGTAATGAAACGCAAAGAAGAAATGTTCAATATTCAGCTAAACTTTCTCCCACGAATTTATTCAGTAAGCAGGAGCATATACAGAATTTAAATATAATTATTCGCAACTTAAACGTAAGTAATAATTTAAAGTCTCGACTGCCAAATCTAGAAAAAGTTTAAGCGCGTGAAAAGCTGCGTAAAGCTAGGATACTTGTTAAATCGTTAATTTACATTATCGATTCGATAGTTCGATAAGATAAAAATGCTTGTTATGTTAGCAAAACGCGCTACTGTTGGACTTTTCCAACACAAATCAAAAGATCTGCTAAAGCACACCATGGACTGAATTTATTTTTAATTGTTATCATTATTATACTACAATTAGCGATTATTTTGTAGGCTTCCCTGAAACCTTTTCTTTAACGGATCCCCGTAGTTTTTAAAGGATTTGCATCAACCAGCTTTCAGCTAATTAAAATGCTTGCAAGTTACGTAACAATGTAACAATTGATCAATTTCTACTCTTGACAAATACTCCAAGTGGTAGAATGTCAAAGTGTCAGCATTCCGTCTATCAACTGTAGTTACCAATTGTTTAGTGAAACCAGAAAAAATAAGTATTAACGAAAGAAAAACAGAGCAAGTATTTGTCAATCATCCACTCCCTTAGTTACAAGACAATGGCCGCCGCCTTTTACTACCGTTTCTTAAGAAAGAGTCTCATCTTTAATAGTCAGCCCCTCTCATTCATATCCTCTCCTTGCGATGGATCGCTCCTTATTACTTTCCAATCCCCCTCTTGGCAGTCATTATTTTCTCGAAAACATTCTTTCGTTAGAGAGGAAGCATTAGAGGTCAAATACATTTAAAGGCTAAAAGACTTCTCGAAAGAGAGTAGGGCTTTGTTTGCATTCGAATTCTTTTTACACACTTCTTCAGTGTGGACTCGAATTCCAAACTCGGATCCCTTCGCCTTGTTGATATAATCGGCGGAATTTTTCTTTTTTCCTTAAGATTCCATGTTCCGATAATTTCTCGCTCTCTTTATTTCAGATGAGGACGTTTCGGGAAACAGTTCGAGGCAATCCCAAGAAGTGGCTGAGCCAATACTAAATTACATCTACAGCTAGATTTTATCTAGGGTGGAATAATTTCACTTTTTCGATAGATATCATGTGAGGATAAATGCGTGACTTAACAGTGATTTTAAAAAGATTATTGAGTGAGGAGCTGAGGATCGATTAGCAAAACAGCCGCCATTTTAAACTCACAATCAGTGTCCACAAAGGGGGAATATATGTAAAGATCTGAAGGAAAACATCTCGTACGTACGGGGGTTGATATTTCGTGAAATATAATTTGTTGCTTGCAGTGGATATTAAATCGCTAATCAATTGGAAGAAGATCGCGTTAAAGAGTGCAAATTACGGATAACTCAGGAGCGAAACCCTTAATATGGAGAAGTTCATTGTGCGGAACACAGGGATGGACACTATGTACTACTATGACACTATATAAAAATTAATGAAGGGCAAAAACAAACGGAAACTAAGAAGAGATTAAAGAGGTGAATAAGTGTAGGAAGGGTTGAATAAGTTACATCTAATAAAGATGCCGGAGAAGAAAAGTTATCCCGTGAAAGGGGCGTAAAATACGGGGAAGAACTCGAAATGACAAGCAATCATGGAAAACTGCAGAGGAAGAAATAACCCCGAAAAAGACGATTGCCTAAGCACGAAAAACCAACATGAGCTACAAAAGGAAGATTTTGAATGGTATCTATTCTTCTAGTTTTCTAGCGCTGATATAAGAAAGATACGAAGGATAGGTGAATCAAAATAGGAATGTGATAACCGATAACAGACATTCAAGAGTTTGTAAAATAATTTAAAACCATTCTTCCGCAATTTTTAGGTAATAATTATTTCATTAATTTGCAGAAGTCGATACTATTGTTTCCATTTCACTTATGTACTCCTTCCATTCTATGCTAGCATTCGTTCGTATTCTTTTTTAGCTTCATTCGTGTATTCGTACACAACGTCGAAACACGGGACTCAGGCGATTCACTCGCGAATTCAAGAAAATACAAATCACGGAAGTGTCATCGTCGCCTTTAAGATCCACCGAAGCGAAAAAAATAAGCAATCGATGGAACAAACGTCGAGAAACAAAACCCTCGAGTCGATGGCTCGGATTAGATTAGCCATCGATGAAAAGAAGAGAGATTCAACTAATTCTCTCCAAAAAGTATTCGAGAGGCCGCCTTATCAAACACTTTCCTCCAGATTCACCTGATCCACACTCAAATGGATAGAGTAAGAAAAACATCCCGACAATGTTAATAATAACGAGCATTATTGAACCTTTGAGACAACCGAATCCGTTTTTATCGCAGAGGACCGAATAGCATTCGATATCTCATCCCGCTAACTTTAAGGGGGAAGGGCTCTCATCCGTTCCCCCATCTCCGCCCAGCGTTTCTCCGAGAGCTCCGGGCTCTGCGCAGGTTTTAATATTTCACTTGAAGCCTTGTGCAAACACCAGCGTCGCTACGATATTAGAATATTCCAATCTCGAGAGATTTTAGGCCCTTCCATCCTCTCTCTCTCCCGCAACCCTTTTTCTCTTCTCTCTTATTCCTCTCTTTCCCTTCTTCTTCCGTCCTTAATTCCGGCAGCGGTTGCTCCTAACAACGCCATCTCTTTCCCTCTTTTAACGAGCCCTCTCCGCAAAATCCTTTTTCCTAGACGATAGATAATAGACGATGAAAAGCGGACGACTCTCAATGACGGACAAGTTCCTTGGCGTATTATCACTGAGGTCTTCTTTCAGTTTATAAGCGGAAGATACTTGTCAAATGTTCAATAGTATCAAAGATTCGGGCCAAACCTTTCTTCCGATGATCGTAGGACGATCTACCTGCTAATCTGCTTCAAACGGCACCACTTCCTTTTCCTAAGTATCATATTTCATTTTCTTTCGTTTTTAAATGACTCTATTGCTTTTCCATTAAATGTACGAATCGCTTATTCCGTTTGAACGGATTTTTTCCATGAGTATGTTTAAGCTCTAGCATACTACCGAACATAAACTCCATGCTTGTTCCCCTAATCCATTAAAATTTGAAAATATGCTAAATCTTCCGTGTTCTAGCTACGAATGTTCGATTTACATGCCTTCCACTATGATTTGCAAAAATGCACAATCCAACAAAAATACAAATAATAAGATATTAATAAACAGGATGTAAATAACATAACAACGCAGAAAAAACAACATCCTTCAAACTGCATGACAGTAGCGTGTATAATACAACTAGTTAATTTTGATGAATTATAAATAATATACTCGTACTAATGAGTTTTAAAGAAAAGATGTCTGTTTTTGAAGAAGTGTACAGCTTTCTTTACATGATTAATTGGGATCAAGGTCGACAGGGAGAGCGTTCGATACTAAGAAGCTTTGGGAAGCCTTTCCTTTGCACTGAAATATAAAGGGAATGACAAACATGGTAAACGAACGTAACATCTCCGGATTCTCCTCAATGACACAGGATCTGCTTCATGAGATACTTTAATATTCAAATAGATCCAATAATCGATACTGAACTCACTCCAAAAGAAAACGGGCAGTTACGAGTGGAAATCGCCAGAAAATGAATCAACCAGTTGTCACTCATTTTTGTAAGACTTTCGATCCAAAATCTTAAGCTATTCACTCTTCATTTCCTGGGTTTCATAAAACAAAAGAAAAAGTTAGTTAGTTTAGTATGTTAGTTTTTTGGAGTGTTTTAGAGTTGATTCTATTTTGATCTTGTTATCAGGTTTGATTTTTCTGTTGGCCGGAGTATTCAGTGTCTATGGACGTCTCGAGTTAGATTCGATATCAGGGCCCGACTTAGAGACTTGCTAATGAGGGGAATGTTAATTATCTAGCTTGTGTTCTAATGTTAAAGAACCAATAATATTAGTTCCCTAATTCTCCACCATTGGCAGTTAAAATACTACATTTTGGTGAAAGAGCCTACTGATGTAAAGTAACGTGTAAAAACTTATATCTTACTAAACGAAATAAAATTTCAAGGTTGGATTTCAGTCTGATCTCCTTGTCATAGAGTAGGCAATTGTTTTGCTATGCACTCGTCATAGGAAGGTTGAAATTTAGATATGCTTATGCTTGAGATACATGTCGTTTTGTGTATGAACTATTCTTATCGAAATACTTTATGCATGCATTTTTTTTTAAACCCCTCCTAATTTAAAAGGAGGTCGATGCTTGGGAGCTTTAAAAACTTACGTATATATATATATATATATCTAATTAAAATGCTTGNTATATATATATATTTACCGCAACAGTTATTAATAACTGCCACATATTAAATCATAGCTTTACTTACAGAAATTACAACTTTATTACAACTGATCTGGCCCTTTAGTTCAAAATTTGCGCGATTAAACAACGAGGCCCATTATAATTCTATTTGAATTGAGCGTGCAGAAAAAGAACATAAAAAGCAGTCAGAAGTCGAGAAACGTATTTGTAGAAACTCTCGCGAGGCGTTAAAGTGTCGAAAGACCCCAACAACCTCGATCGATCTTGCAATGGGCCTAAAAATAAATGAGACAAAAGGTTAAAAACTCTTCTCCTGGATACAATACGCGGTTGTAATAAGAATGTGAAAATGGCTGTGATTTTGGTGTTTACACGTACAAGCCGATAGCACTGAAATGGAAAGAGATGCGGATGTATGTGCCCACTGAATGTAACCAGGCAACTCTTACAGCCATTGGATGCCATACCCTCCCACTAACCGTGAGGCAATAAAGGAGCCCTTAGGAGGTTCGAGACTCGTTTGAAAAATCTAAGCTACGGATTTATGTCATCTTGGGCTCGCGCGAGAGCTGTCGAAGATATCTTGAAAATGGCAGCAGTAAAACTTGAAAAGTGTCAAAATTAGAGAACGCAGCTGCGCTTTCCCGTTTACGACGCACACATGGTTTATGGTTCACTGCAATGGTTCTCGACTGCTCGAGCGCAAACGCTGAATTGGCAGTCGGGGCTGAACGATGTGCCTTGCGTTCTCCTTGCCGAATCCCCGATGTTGCCAATGCGCATAATTCTATACATATGTCTATCGATTACGTATCCATATTATTTATACAAATTTACAGCGTATATACTCAACAATAACATTTTTTCGATTTAAACTCCAAAAGAATTCCATTCCACACTAAATAATCGCCAAATATTCTGGAGGAAATCGAGGAGAGCTAAATATTCCTTCCGTTAATAAGAGAATAATCGGAAACAAGAAAAGGAAATTCAGAAAGAGCAAGATTTCATGGAAAATGCAATACCTCAGATATCACAGGGAAAATAAGAGGTTTTATGAGTGGAAGATACGTAAGATATGGCGATACAGTAACGTAGCGAAAGATATAATGAATCGACATGGATGTACATGATAAAAAGGTTGAACAACTCTAAAGGAATCCAAGCTCTAACTTTGAAAATAATATAAATATTGGGCGCGTTTTTGGCGAATACGTTTAACTCTTAAAATGTAATCCAACTCTTAACAGGCAAATTCTTAAGTAATTTTCACAACAATTATTGCTAAGTATACACATAGTAATCATTAAGAAAATTATTTCAAATGGTATCTAACTAGAAACAAATACAAATTACGACAAACATCTCACTTCATAAATTGTCGGATGAAAGACTAAATTATGTACGTGTCAGTTCTTTCGCTATGGAAAATAAATTATTTCGCGTCCAATTGCAGTCATTTTCCTTAGGATAATTTTACTTTTTATTAAGAAAAAAATATTAAATCCAATTTGCGATCATTTACCGCTAATGAGTAAACTATTTCTCATGGAGTTTAATTCAGTTATGTATGTATTTTCGTAATTACAGCATTCAATTTCCATTAACATTCAATAAAAATAATAATCATGTCTTTAGGGGGAAAAATTAATTCTTAAAATGTTATCGGTATGTTTAAACACATTTTACAGAAACGAGAACGACAAAAACTCACCAATTAAATCGTCAACAAAGTTTTTTCAACAGCAACATTTTTAAATTTCCTGACTGTTATTGTATTTTAGGTTTTCGAGAGGAATTTCGGTCATAGTCATGGAACCATTGAAGCTAAACGGAACGCGACTGTAGAGAATGCTACACAGAAAACATTTCTAGAATGCATCTCGTAGTCTTATACCAATTGGACTATTTCTCCAGACAGGAAACCTATTCACCTCTTTGCTACATTTCCAATCGCAGGAATCAGTTGTTAGGAAGAGTGAATTTTATTTAATGATTTTATGAAAACCAGATTTCACTAACAAATGATTTCCATTATAGCAAGATGCGGTTCCTTCGTATCATGCAGCGTATGGTATCGCGATTAATAGGCAAATATTCTCTCTCATTTCCACCGCACATTTCCATTAATAAACAAAATTTAGAGAGATTAAAATGGTTTCAGGAAGGCGTCTGATGGAATAAACGTGTAGCCTAAAGAGGGGTTAAGCTAATTACAAACACTAGCTTGTTGAGAGTCTCAGACGGCTTCATTTTTGGCAAAAATATTGCCTATTATTCGTGCAATTAGTTTTTAAATTCCTTCACCTTATGTTTGCCTCATTAGCGAAATAAACTTACGAACATTTCATCGGACCGTAATTATTCTCATTAATGGCGATCATTATCGTCAGATGAGTGACTTGCGAATGATTATCAAACAAGAATTCCATTTAAGTTCTTCGTCTCCAAACACGAATGAACAAAGCGATGATAGAAATCTGCTCTCACATACGAGTCCCGGACAGTCAAGTAGGAAACGTCTTCGATTTCGCTGAAAGTGGTCCCGGGTTCGATTCTCGGCAGGGGCCTACGTACGAAATTACCTCAGCTGGCGAAGCACTTTTAACAATACCACTACATCTACATAGTGATTCACCTCGTACTTCCTGTCGTTCTGTCCACTTGAAATTTTTAGTGAATTGGGAAAGAAAGACACGTATGTTTTAACAAATATCAAACAAGAGCGACGAAAATGTCGCCCTAGGCAGACAAGGTATAGTTAGGCTTATCATAAATCCCGTTTTGATTACGAAAGTCCCGGTATAGAGGCCTGGTCTCGATCAACATCTACATAAATACTCTGCAAGCCGCCTTTCGGCGTGTGGCAGGGGGTGAAAACACCAAGAGTTCGGACTATTTTTTTAATCTAATGTTATCGCGTATCGTTTGCGGAAAGAGTGAGTCCCTAAATAATAATATACTTTACGTCTTCCGCATATGCACTTTCTCTGAATTCAGCAAGCAATCGCAGCTTATCTTCTAATCTCCTTTCTTTCAAGGATTCCCAACCTGCCTCTGAGAGCATTTGCGTTACTCTTGCTTTTCTATAGTAGCACCCCTTAGCAAATCCTACCGCCTTGCGCTGCACTTTCTCGAGACCGCAAATATTCGTTTCATCCGCTCGGTACCATATACTCGCCGCACATTCCAGATGGGGCCTAACTAGCGTGAAATAGCATCTCTCTCTAACCTTTTCATCGCATCTACCTACAATACGCTTTATAAAACCGAGCTTTTTAATTGCTTTGCCGCATATTTTTCGTATATGTGTGCTCCAGTTTAAATTATTTGTAGTAAGAGTAATTCCGAGAAATTCAACTGAGTCGACTATATTTAAATTCGTTCCACTAATTTTGTACGGGTGATTCAGGCGCAGCTGTTTCCTTTCGAAGAAAGTTACCACAGAGCATTTATCTACATTAAGATCTAGCTGCCATTTTTCGCACCAGTTTTGAATTTGAGCTAAATCGTTTGAGAGAGAAGCCCTATCTTCGTCACTTAATATTTCTCTATATATTAACGAGTCATCCGCAAATATCCTCACATTGCCATTGATCTTCAATCAGGAATAGTAGAGGTCCGATTACGCTGCCTTGAGGTACGCCTGTGACTCTGACTTTATCCGAACTAACACCATCAAGCACCACTTGCTGTTCTCTCTCGTATAGGAAATCCTTGATCCAGTGAATTACTTCCTTATTAATACCTGCTAATTTTAATTTATAAATTAATTTGTAGTGGGGGACCCTTTCGAAAGCTTTCTTGAAGTCAAGGAAAATAGCGTCCACTTGCTTTTTACTTTCGGCTGACTTTAAGATAACATGGACGAATAGAGTTAGTAGTTGAGTTTCGCATGATCGGTTCTTTCTAAATCCGTGTTGGTTCTTACTGAGGAAACGGTTGCTACCTAAGAACTTCATAAGTGAGCTAACAACGACGTACTCCATTACTTTTCCGGAAAGCGAAGTTAATGAGATAGGACTATGATGTCCTGTGTTATCCCTTAATCCACTTTTATATACAGGAGTAACACAATGCTGACTTCCAATCTATTGGGACTCTACCCTCGTACATGGACTTTGTAAATATAATTTTGAGGTAAGGGGCGATGCTTTCTGCCATTTCTTTCAATACTCTAGCCGGAATACCCTCTGGACCTGGCGATTTGTTTGGCTTAATATTACGTAAGAGTTTTGCAATTCCATCTTCAGTAAAGCATATACTTTCCATTGACGAGAGCGTATTAATCTCCGGAAGGGTATCTCTGCAACTATCGCCCGTGAATACGCTTTGATAAAAGTTGTTTAGGATGTTCGCTTTCTTCTTCGTATTGCAAGTTATATTTCCGTCGCTATCTCTTAAGGAGCTTACCTTTTGTATCTTTCCCTGTACATTTCTAACGTAGGACTTGAAAGCTTTAGGGCCCTCTTCTAAGCATTCCCCAAGAAATGTTTCCTTAAAATTGCGGAGGGCGTTACGCACAGCATGCTTGTTGTCAGATTTAGACTCCAGTCAAACTGATCTTTTCTAACTATGGCCTTTAATTTCCCGTGCAGTGCTCTTTGTTTGCCAAGAGTCTTTCGAACCTCGTGATCATAACATCTAGGTTCGCAATCGTGATTAAAGTATTTTGCTGATTTGTAAATGTCTATGTAATTATGTATAATCTCGACGAAAATTTTCCAAGTTTCTTCGGTGGACATTTGGGATACGCGCGACTTAAATGAATAAAAATCCGTATTCAACTGCTTGTTAGATTTCTCGAAGTTTGCTTAGGAGATGTGATGGATTTCACGTTTTGGTTTTTTATGCTTGTTTAATTTGATGTAAATATCTATGAATACTCATTTGTGGTCTCCAAGCCCCTCGTCATTCGAATTATTCTTTATGCGCTCAGGGAAGTTACTTAGGAATAGATCGAGTATGTTCTCTCCCCTAGTTGAAGATTTTACTGTTTGGCTTAATGCGTTTTTTTAAGCATATTTAGTAACGTTCTACACGAGTCGGAGTCCCGGGCCGTTTTCTTTATGCAATTATTTCCCAAGTCTATATCTGGAAGATTAAAATCGCCCCCTATGATCGTTATACTTTGATTATTCTTACTAGTATAGACATTACTTCATAACTAAGATCTCGCAAGACTTGTCGTGGGGAGTTAGGTGGACGGTAAAACGCGCATATATTGATGTTAGATTTATTTTATTTTTTTGCTTACGGTACACCACACACTTTCTATATCGCTGCCTCTTGAGGCCTAATTATCGCAATTGATATTTTACTTTCGCTTGCAGTTATAGGTGGATTTATTGGTATAATTCGTTTATCTTTTATCACGCTCGTCCGCGGTTTCACCGTTGTTTGCTCGCCCGAATATTTCGTTCCCAAAAACCCACTGTCTGAGCTACGAATTTTCCTAAAAATATCAGAACGGTAAAGGGGAACATGGCACGATCTGAGCGTCGGCCGCAAGTCAACGAAGTCTGCTCCCATGTCCCTGCAGAACTCCCACGGCCTCGCGTTTAGGGTCTCTATCTTCCACCAAACACGAGGGCCGCAGTCGATCCGCAGTACAATGCTGCAAATGCACAGCTTCATCCCAATGCCAGTCGAACCCGCGCAAACAGAGAGTTTAAGTCCTTATGAGAACACAAAATCTCCTTGGCCGTAGGGGAGCAGGCGTCGATGACGCCGACATGGGCTACCACCCGCAGACTAGAGCAAATCGTGCCCGCGACCGCCGCACGGGCCGCACCCGTGACTTGGGCCACTTGCTCTGACGGAACACACTAGGATCTAACCCTCACGTCACCTCCCTCCCGTTCCGCCCTTCTCCGGAAAGGGGCCGATACCCGCTTGACGTTCGAGCTCCCTATCAGTATATATATATATATATATATATATATATATATATATATCATCATCAACGATGTGTGTGTGTGTTGTCCCTATTTGGATGAAAAATATGATAAATTTAATATGATTTCGATCAGTTTAAAAGGAGAAAAATATTTTAAGGAATGAAATGAAATAGCACTGCGACGCTTCACAATCGCTGATACTGTCTAACAAACTTATAGAAATGGCTAAAATCATTTTAAAACGACGTTTCAATGTAACTGTCTTCAAAATTTGGGAAGTTCCGGTTTGTTGCCATCGGGATATAATCCTAACCCTACCTCCGTAAAGTCATCCTGAAGAGAAGAATTTTCAGCGCTCCAAGATGTTACAACACAATCTTACAGTTTCGAAGATATATCCAAAAATAAAACAAAAATATTTTTTTCAGACTTCGTGATCCAGACGAAATGTTACAGAATTGTTTACAGAACGATCTGAACATTATTGCAGGTTGGTGCAGAGATTGGCAGTTAGACTTGAATGTAAAGAAGTGCGTAGCTATGAATTTTACGCGTTCCACTAATGTTACCCGCGTTCCCTATAATATTTCAGGTTATCCGTTGCAGTTCGTGAGGCATCATAAATACCTAGGTATTACGCTCAGTAGTAGTTTTTCCTTCAAAGAGCATATTCGAAACGTGGTAGGTAAAGCGAATAGGATGCAAAGTTTAGCCAGCAGAATTTTAAGGGGATGCTCATGGAGGGTAAAAGAAACAGCGTACTTTTCCCTGATTCGACCTCTCCTTGAGTACTGCTGCGCGATTTGGGATCCCCACGAAGTAGGATTAACTTCCAGCCTTGAGATGGTTCAACGTAGGGCAGCTAGGTTTGTTAAGGGTGACTTCAGATTTGACAGCAGTGTTTCAGCTATGATAGAATCTCTCGGATGGAATTCGCTTAGTGATAGAAGACTAGATTACCGTAGGAAGCTTTTTAATAAATTTCTCACTACGGATCTCAGGGAGGAGGTTGTTGATATTGCCATCCCAGTTAGTACCGAACGTGATCTTCGGGACAAAACGAAGAAGCGTTACAGGGAGATAGTTGCCAGGACGGTTAGTTATTTTTGGTCATTCTTTCCGCGATGTATTAGAGAAGCGAACAGCAGTGCAGGTTAGATAGGTTTATTTGTGTTTTACACCCCCTGCCATGCGCTCTAGCGGTTTGCAGGGTTCAAATGTAAATGTAAAAATGTAAATGTAAATGAAATATTTCTCTGCGCTAACTTTAACGAAGTCGAGTGATGTTTAAATTGCGAATTTCATTAACTAGGAGTCAACTATCGACCCCTTCATAGTTTTATATTAGCTTGCAAGTTTACAGCGGGGCCGATAATTTCCACTTCTTTGGCACGAAATTCAGAAAAACAGAAAACTCAATATAAAAGGTTAAGAGAAAAAATGAAAAAACATTTTTTCGGGCGTTCGGATTTCTGTTTATTAAAAAGTTGGCTGTGGGACCCACGAGAAATTCTGCTAATGTCAACGGCCCCTTCCTTACTTCGTATGTCTCGTCTATGCATTACACGACCCAAATAGCTATGGAATATCATAATCTTCGGGCGTCATCTTAGAAATGTGAACAAGAGAACCTGTTATACTTTCTTGAGTCGTGTGACTTGAGTGAAACCAAGTTATCCTCGGGAAGAATGAAACTGCGAATTCACACTTCGAAGAGTTAAGCATTGGACGATCACGAAATGCACCGCAAATAAAAATATTAACACTTTCTAAAATATCGATGGAACCCTAAAAGAAGAAATTTGATTATGTATCTGATTAAGAAGCTTATGATGCCACATTGTTTCAGATAAACAGACCAAAAACAAGTAGACAAAACCAGCATGTTGGAGGTTCAGAATCCGGTGAAGGACAGATTTGTGATGTATAACTTCAGAATTCATGAATTCAAACAATTGTTGTTTTTGCAGCTTAATTCCGCTTTCTTACTGACATAGAAAATATTTAATCTTCTACGCAAAAATTAAACTCGTGCTGTAATTATAAGATACCCTTGTCCGAAAACAAGGTTGAAGATACATTTTTCTTAATTTAAGTGATTTAATGGACACGTTTCCTTGCTAGGGATAAATAGTTTTGACATAAGCAATAAAATAATAGATTAATGCTTACCTCAGTTTCAGGTTGAGTCCGATGGTGAGACAGACCCCGTCCGCCACCGACAACTAACCGCAAAAATCCAAATTCCATTGTTTAATGACAACAAAGCGATAACAAAGGATAACAAAGCGATCGTCTACTGCCCTAACCCAAATACTGCGACTGCGAGGTTCAAATTTGAGGTAATGAAGGAGTGATAACTCTTCAACGATGAATTTATGATTATTTTATAGTAATAATTCATATTTAATATACTAATCTTAAATCGTCGCAGCTCATTAGTAGCTTTAGTTGCTAATGTTTCAGTGCGAATTGAAAAAAGGGAGTTATTTCCGTTATGATAGAGTGAATATGATTCACCACCTATCTTGAAGTAAATCTGACGTAATTAATTTTGATATGGTGAAGTAAACGGGAAAAACTGCTTTTTTAACAAATTTGGAGCGATACAAAATATTCAATCGCAATAAAACTATTCACGCAAGCAAAAATAATGTTAAAAATAATCTCAATTAAATAAAAAAATAAAATATTTATAAACATATCGTTTTATAGAATATTTTAATTTAATATTATGTGAAAATCCCTGAAACTAAGAGTACGATTAACGAATACATTTAGGATTAAAGTTTAGTTGTAAACGGTTCAAAAAAATCAAAACCAAAGTTAACTTTAATAATTTTAGATAAAATTGACTCAAAAATAAATTATATAAAAGGAGTAAAAAACATTGGACTACTATTCATGTAACGGTTTCTTTTGGTGTCTCATCAGAATGTAATTCATCAGCAGAAAGAAGCCTATCTCCAATCTTTGCTTCGACATCTGCCCGAACGTCCATGCCATTGCATTATAAGGAAGAAGATTGATGGCGGAATGGCCTCCGGCTGATAACCGGACGTCCCCACTGACCAATCGACCGCGTTATTCACCACACGTCGCTAATTTCATGAAGCTGCGATTCTTGCTGCAGATAGCTGGAAATTGCATCTGAACTAAAAATAACTTATCCTGTTTAAAGCAAAGAAATTTACAATGTATATGAAGCGAGTCCTTTAACAGCAACAAAGTAGACCCTTAGATTTACAAGTTATTAAAATCACACTGCTCGTAATACACTCGAATCGAGGACTTATGATTTTTAAAATGTATTATCGAGGATACAATCCGCTGCCCGCTATCATTCGAATCATATTTTGATAGATTCTTCATGTAAGCTCGCAGAGTTAATTTGCTCTTATTCCACAAACCGAGGAAATTATCGCTTAAACTGGATGATTTGAGAGTTTTCGTACACTTTGTTAGCTTTTTCCGACTAACAGGATTTTGCCCAAATTTTCACATCCGCAGTTGTTTTACGCCGTTTGTTTGCTTCGTGTTTTTTACTGCCAAATCTCGAATCTATTAGTTGATCAAAAAGGAATTGCAGCTCTTATAAATCAATAGGCACAACATTATCTATAGGGTATTGATTGCAGAACCATTTATTTTGATACTTTAAAAAATATGCGACCGTAATGGGAAATGAAGAAAACAGAACTTTTCACGCAGTTTAGTGAGGACTTACGGCACTGCACGCTCTGACAAACTCTGCCAAATTTTCTTACCACACGCCACTCTAGATAACGGACACGTATTTCGCTGAAAACCAAATAAAAATGAATACATTTTTCATATACAATAATAAAAATTAAAAGTATTTCCTGTAAAGTCGTCAGCCGTCTAGTACCACAGCTCCAACCAACATGAACACCTTTCGAAAAAGAACGAGTGATGAGGAGTGAGGTAATTGCCATTGCTTTCCAAAACATGGGCACGAGTAATTAAAAGATCATTTCACCTGTTTCCTCAGCCAAAAGTTGAATGAAAATCATCCTAATTATCAAACTACGGGGTCAAAAACGAAAATAGTATTGGTAATTTAAACAATATTTGCACTTGAGGATAGGGTGATAAGTGAAATAGGGTTTAATACAAAAAATTCCAAGCTTCGCATTTGATTGAAATACTTTAGGGTTTCATCGTGGAAGCACCTTCTCGCGGGAATGTATGGAAGAGCGCTTCTAATAATGAAAGTTTCTGATTTTGCTAAAATAAGTTTCAGAAGGTGAACCGAAAAGCAACCAAGGAGGCTCTCTAACTTGTTAAATTTTCTGTTGGAAAATATAAAAATATTAATCAATGCTTCTTATTTACTTTTTAATGCCTCTGCATTTCCCTCTGCATTTAACGCCTCAAATTACAGTTGCGTTCGTAATTTGCACGTCCATATTAATGCAATTCTATCGAAAGATAAAATATTTATATCGCTCGAATCCAATCGAACGATGAATTCCACGTCATAAATTGAGCAAAAAAAGCTCCAAATGAGGAGAACTTGCAGTAGTACTCAGAACAGGAGTTCGTATATAGAAAACATTTGGAGTGCCTGAGAGGTCTGTCACTCTTGAATCAATGTAAAGAGTCGAGAGAGTGGAGCACTGGCACGACGCTGAATGAAGTTTATTGAAATGTTTTACAGGCGGAGTGAAGCACTCTTTCGAATCAGAAGCCGATCTTAAACAACCAAGGGTAGAAAGAGTGTTGGCTCATAAATAACCTTAAAAAGAATAAAGATAGATGCGAATAGCACAAAATAGAGTGCTATGATGAAGTGCGAACAATGTTTAATAACAGACTTGCAAAGAGGAAAGAAAAGACACCAAAGACGATGAGAAAAGAATGGAAGAAAATGAGACGTCAAACACAAGGGATAAGAACCCTATCTAGGAGCCGCGGGGCCCCCACTTACACATTTTTCATTTATTAGCGATGTTTTCAAATTTCTGATAGTATTACTTATTTGAAAAGCAGATAAATATATTTTAAAACAATTTGTTTAGATGCAGACAGATTTATAGCAAAATAGTAAGACCAGTAGAGTTCAAAGATTCTTAGAAATTTCGAGAAGGTTCATTCAGCCGATGCTACAGTTACTGGCATTCTTGGCAGTATTCTGCACAATAACTTTTGTTTCTCATATTCCTTTCAAACTTATTTCGGAGTGGATACTCTTAAACACACAGAGGTGCGGCGCCGCCATGCACCCACCATGCGGCGACTGCCCCACCTTCAGAAGGCTCTACAAGCAATCGAGTAACTATCGAAATATTTACAGGCTTCCAAGGCGTTTATCGGGTGTTCTCTTGGTTCAATTGTGATGAATTATTTATGTGACGACGGTTTCGCCTTAACTGGACAGTTACGCATAATTGCCGTCGCCTAAACTTCGCGGTGAAACCTCAAAAAAAGCACAGCGCATCACTTTTGCCCCTTTTTTTCGCTCCAATCCACGAAAAGGGATGTTTCGGTTGATTTCGGTTTCGTTCACACGTTTGCGTAACTTTCCGATTACATGCAATTAAATTTTAGAATAAAAATTCATTTTTCCCAAAATTATCGAATATGAGGCCAGATATTGAAATATGAAGGTAGATTAGAGAGAAATTAACGTAACCGTTGCCCATTAATGGCAGATAGCATTATTCTTAATTGGAATGAGGGCCTAATATTGAAACCGAAAAGTTTTTATTTTTCGTTCCGGGACCGGTATTCATTCCGACGAAAATGCCGGTTTTCCTCAGTTTCTGCTTCCAGTTCGGCTCCGGCTTAGTAGAAAATGGCTTTGAGTGCGGCACAAAAAGGAAGAACATGTAAAAAGGAATGAGGGTAAGGCGCGGAAGGACGGCCGTAACCGACGCAAGGAACGCTCATGTTTGCGATCAAAGAAAATATTCCGGGAAAAGTGTAGAGAGGAAAAAGTCTTTATGAGGCGAGAGCTGAATTCGTGCGGAGCGAAAGAGGGGAGATTTGGAGGCGGCTGTGGCGCCATCTTATTTCCGTGAGAGACGCAAAAGAGCCAACCCCAAGCTCTTTCCTCCCCCACGCACTGTAGAATGGGGGGGCGGAAGATAAGGGCTGAGAGGGGACTGAAAGCATCGGCTGCGAGCATTATTGCCAAGAATAACGCCGCTGCGTGAAGCGAATCCTGCGTATTATTTACTATATAAAATGGATTTCTGAAAACAGATTCCGCCAAAAATATGTTTACATACTGAAAATAAAGGCAACTTCTATTAACACCTCAATGCTGAACTTACTGTGGCATGACGTTACGTCGAATGTCAACCATCTAATTACGAGCTGTATTGTGTACTGCTATTGTGATTTGATGAAAAATCTAAGAAACTGACAACTCCTTAGCGACAATCTCGATGGACACTGACCAACGTCACTCAAGCGGCACTTTGCCACACTAACGAACGTATGAAAGTTGTGGCCACCACTTGAAGCATCTCTGGTTCAGAACAAGTATTACCTATCTTAAGAAATATTGATAAATGTGGTATTAAAATTTAAATTTTAGATTAGATTCTGTAAGATGTCTATCAGTAAAGTCATCAGCCCCAAAACAGTGTGGATTCTCAACCCATCCACCATTAGTTACCGAAAGATTTGAAGAAGGGATGAGACAAGCAGACAAGATGAGGGATATTCATTGCTTTCCACTCTGAGCCATAATGTTACCTATTAGAGGATAAGGTCCATGTACGAGCAGTACAATACAATATCAATTTAATAAGCATTTAAAGAGTCTTCGACTCATATCGTCAAATAAAAGTGGAATTTCGGCCTGAGTGTTACCCGGGTTTTATTTACAATGCTATGTACCGCAGTAATATCACATTGATAGTCCAAAGTGATTAGGCGTTATTTTGTGGGAATACATGCAAGCAGCAGCACCTCGATACAGATCCCACACGGGCTAAGTCTCGTGTACTTCATATTATTATATCACATTAAATCCAATCCGACCACGAAGTTTCAAACTGGTTATTTCTAACATTTCTACGAGTTTATTAAATGCAACTTAATTATTTGTTCCTTAGTCCAGAGGTCTTTCACGTTCTTCACATGTTCATATTACTGTCTGCAAATATGCGTCTCAAAAGGCAAAAGTTTATTCATCAAACCCGATTTTATTGATTTTGCGATAAATTGATGAGAAAGTGAATGACAGACTCAAAGGCTCTGAAGAAATCACCTCCATCACTGACTATATCTCGCGAATCAGAGGGAGAAAACTGTTAAACAGAAGTGCATTGTATTCGTGAATGCATCAGCTCACTGACATAATTCCCTCACAAAAGAGTGAATGGTTCGATAGATAGAAAACGAGCAGAATCTAGGATTCATTAAGATCGGTAAAAAGAATCTGAAATGAGAGCAAGTCCTAGAAGAGTTCTATTGTTTGCCACAATGAGCCTTTCGCCAATTATAATTTCGCCGCTGAGGTACAAAACAGAACAACAGAAACAGAAATTCGGCGACATTTCTGATAAAAATCTCAATTCAACCAATGTTCATTTCTGACTGATACTGAATAACAGCAACTGATCATATTAATACAAATTACATTCTCTAATAAATTACGCACTGATGGTAAACTCCCTTTAAATTATTTTCACATTCGATACATAGATATAAGGTCATAGATTGCTCGAATGATAAAGCTCGACACCTCAGTGATAATTGAAATTAATGAATGTTATGCCCCATACATCCCGATTACTCATTACCAAAAACGAAAAGTTTACGATTAAGCAGCATAGAAATCGCCGTACATGAGGGATATTGAGTCAAGTTGAAAATACAGAGCAAAATTCATCCTTTATTAATAGAAGCGTTAAAAAAAGCTAATATGTAGTAAAATTATTGAAAACATAATGCAACATAGTTGATAAATACTAATTATGGTATTAAATACATATCTCAGAAAGCGATGGGAATAAAATATTATATTAGCAGAAGACTCTTTCAATACAGTTTAACATTTACTTTTGAAAAGACTGCGAAGACGAAGGATAAAACAATCTTGGGAATTATATTTCAACTATACAGCGACGATCAAACCAACGACTATTGCTCATCTAAATTATTCGATCCATTTAAAGTCACTTAATCTCTTCATTCGTCCTCTAACCATAAAGAGAAGGCATTTATTTATTTAAAAGGAATTTAGTTAGAGGAATGTTGACTTAAGCCTTCACGCAAACAAAGCGTTTTATTACATGGTTTGTCTTCTCCGAGTGATTGAACCCTGGAATAGAGAAGTCATGCTAACTATCCAATTGTTTATAAGTCTCGACTTCAGTAAAGGAGAGAGGAGAGGAGAACAATTGCAAATTGAGGCTTTTTCTCTTTTTAGGTAAGCCAAAGAAAACTACAAAAGGGAAAAGTGCGTTCCATTCTGCGATGCTGGTTACTTTCTTCTCCCATTAGAAATGATATAAAATAACCTTGTATTAGAAATTCTGCAATAGTTTAGTTAGTTTACAGTCAAAATAAATGCACATCAAGGTTCTCTTTTATCACACTATAAGAATATTATCGGCTGAAGTGAACTCTTGCCGATTCCAATTGGGAGTGAGTAGCAGCCAAAGAAAGTTTAATCCATTGTAATTATAGAAGCTGGAATGTATATTGCCCCTGACTGAAGCAATTTATGATTTTACACACCACACCGTTACGCAATAGGGAGTGGAAAGTAATGGCGCCATCTACGGGGTTTGCTCTATGGTGCCCCGTTTTAGAATTACCGAACTAAGAAGTCTACGGATCGATTCGAAACACGATGTTTTGACCTCTTACAGTTTCAACCCACTTTGCTGCATGGACCGATTTTCATTTATAAACGCAAACACATGTATGAAAAGTGATTCGCGGTACTCAAAGGCATTTTTCCGAGAAAGAGGATCCCAGAAAGGTACAAGCGATAAACTGACGCCAAGCCCGAAATTCCTAAAGAAATTCGGAGGGTGAGGTTTCAAACGGAGGAGCCATTGGGGAAGATCTCCAGCAAGACGAAACGGCGGCCATTTGCAAGAAAAACAGCCGAAACACAACTAGCGAAGGACTCGTCAAAAAAGACGTGCATTTTCCCATAGACGGCGCTAAGGTTCTTGCTCTTGAAATCTATGCTTGAAATCCGAAGTTTTTGGGAGCGCCGATATGGACGACGGCGGCAAATATGAGCGACGCACCGCGGCGTAGGCGCTCAAGGAATTGCGCAATCGATCTTCACTTGTCATGGCGATATCGGATGTCTCGTGGGGAATGGCCAAACAGAGGTGAGGTTAGTCTTTGGTGCACCGTCCGATGAGGAGAAGGGTTTGGCCTTGCATCTCGTCAAATATTTGCTCTTGCTTACCTCCAGTCTCTTCCAGGAAAAGATGTCCTCACGCAGGATAAAGAAAAAACGCCTCTCCCTGACGACGAAGAACACGTAGTCAACCGACCCAAGATTTCTTTTGAAGCACAAACATGTCTCCTCAAGTAGGGATCGTTTTATGGCCTACTTATGAAGGACTTAATTTATTCCTCTGCGGTGTTTATAACGCCCTAAAAATGATGGACCGAGAAATCCAAGGTCGGAAATATATCTTTGCTCAGTCGCAATTTCCTTAGCCTTTACTACAGGTATTCTCAAGCACGAGGATTTAGAAGTATTGCCGAAATAAACCATTCATGAGGTCTGTTCTCCCACAATCGAGTTTATACTTTTACGCGCACTGAATTACCACCGAAAATTAATGATATTAACATTAATGTACTCTGACATAATTACCGATAATTCTAATAATAATATAAACTTCTGTAATCGTAATATAAGAATCTTAATATTTAAATCTCTGATATAAACTAAATCTACTGCGTTAGTACGACGATAAAATGAAGGCATGAAGCATGGATTGCTCCGAACTCGATTTCATGGACGTTTATTTCCTTCTAAATATAAAAAGAAAGTATGGAATTAAATAGGTAAGCCAAAATTTAAACTGAGGTAAAGATACTCGGATTGTCATTCCACAGGAATTGTAAAGTGTAGAAGAAAGTACGTAAATATTAAAATATAACTAATGCTCTTAATGGAAGAAAATATGTTTCAGCAACGTAGAAACACAATACATTTTGTTTCAGATCTCTAAGGCAAGCCGTTTCTGAGATAAATAGGGGAACGGACAGACGGACGGACGGACGGACAGACATTTGTTTTTTATGTATATGATATTTATGGAAGTATGCACCCTCTGGATTGTTTTAATTCCATGCAAATAATTGAATAATTTAACTAACTTCACTGTTCTCCATGTCGCTTTCATAGATAAAATAGTTTTAATCAAATGTGGTTAAGTATTCATTCAAATTCGTCTCATTGTTCAACTCTCACGCAGGTTTTAGAGTACTTCATATTATAGTTTACATTACACACATTTCTTATCGTTATTGCTATTTAAGTAATCTCATTGTTATTTAGATAATCTAAGAATGAATTGATAAAAATTTAACAGAAGAAGTGTGTTACAGAGATTTGAGGAAGAATGCGTCTTATTCTTAATTATATGCCACCCATAGTTAAGTATTTATAGTGTTATTTGGTGGGACTCATTCACATTCACATCCACATTTCAAAAATAAATGTTTCAATGTACTGTAGTATTTAGGGCATTGTAGTGGTATATCTATGTAGTAATTTAGGGACTTCTGGAGGAAGTAGGGGATTGCCTGGCAGGGCGATGTACGGTGGGGTTTTACCCCGGGACCGCTACGGTAGCCGAGAAGGCCTGCCATGAACTCCGAAAAATCCAGTAATAGCTTTTTACTTACTTATTGTGTCTATTGGGTTTTTATATTTCTATTATGTAATTATTGTATGTATGAATGTATTTTAGGTATAAAACTGCCACCAGGCTTCCAGCCTAACCGCAGATATTGTGACGATTAAACGATTAAACATGTAGTTCAATAAAAAATCTGATTGCGTCCACAGAAAAATTCTTAAAAAACACGACCGGTTTCGCGGTTTCTATCTCATCTTCAAGCTACCAGTCGTTTATTTATTTATTTTTCAAATATATTAAGAGTAGACGTAGTCAGGTTTGGTTTTCATTGAACCAAATACATATTTCTCCAATCTTAGGCTTTGCACATGATTCATTGCACAGAACTACTTTGAAGCCATTCGAAGAAAAGACACCGATCAGCGAAAGTTTTTCAATTCGAGATTTCATACATAAGAACGAGAAATGTGGATTACGAAAATATCCTAAGCTAAAGTCGGACAACTAGTAATAAACTCGCGGCAAAAATGGGACAATCTGATTTAACAAATTAGACTTCAAATTGCACACGAGTGCCAATACTCACGAATTTCATTACCTAAGCTTCACATAACTGTTCCTATTGCCGTAATAATGATATCCTGATGATATGAATGACGGGCCTCTTATCTGAATTACCGTTGAACCGATACAATGGGCAGAAATGTAACACTGCGCAAAAATGTTATCTGAGGAATAACTGATTGGAAGGAATCCGCAACCTTCCTTGCTTGCTGTGTTTCAGTTTCATTTTGTTTTTAACCATTATAAAAAAGATAAGTACTTAGTTTAAATAATGACTGATTCCCTAAGTATGGTTCTCAGATTTTTTGGTTTGAGAGACGTGAAAAACTACATTCTGCGATAAAAACGGGACCGGTAATGGATATAAATCCCTACGATTTGATTTATGCGATAACAAAAGGTATATCGTTTTTCTGACTTCTTCAGAATAAAATCAAAGCTTATTTTAGAGAATGTATTTTACGCATTGCTAAGTAAAATATTTTTGTAGTGGATTACAGGTACGCCACTTATAAAATGGGTTTGGTTGGTATGTAATTTCCTCGGTAAGTAAAAGCAATGCAACATTATGAGGTAAAGTGACCTCAACTAATATGAAATTTGTATGATCGTAAACAGATAAATAACGTCGTTACTTTGTGCGAAATTGAGACTTAAAAGCCTCCTCTTCCATTCAGCCCATCGTCAGATCTAAGCAGTACATGATAATAATAGCTTAGATATTAGAGAATAGGGAAAGTTTAATTTTGGATTTAAACTTAACCCAACGTGAAACTTGGGAAAAATCATCCATCACGGAAAAAAGCTCGCAAAGAGAATGTGAAAACCAACATCAACGTAAAAATAGTAATAACTAAAAGATATTAGAAAAGATACCCTAACCATGATGTAGAAACAACAACATGTCACAAATAACTAACATACATTAGAAACAGTAAACTGTGGTCAGAGGCGCGGCGTCCTAAGGGAGCAAGGGGTGCACCGCATCCGGGCGGCGGCACCTTAAGGGCGGCAACAGAAGCGTAGTCAACCATTATTATTATTGCAACACAATTTCTTTGTGATAAACACGACTTATTAAGGAAAGAACAAGATGTGAAATTAAACACTGGCTAACATTTAGAGGAAAGAATTACGGATAACTCAAGACGAGAATATGGAAAAATGCTCTCAATTTAGCATCCTATTCTTCACAGAATTCAAAAAGTATGATAACGCGAGGAAAAGCCTCAACTTTTCAACTTTCACTCAAAAATTTTGAAAGCAATAATCACGTAAGGGTGGTCGGTTAGCCGAGTGGGCGACACGTTCGACTTCGGGTTCGGACAAAAATAAAATAAACGTGATCTCTTGAAGTGGATTTCTCTTCATGATTTTAAACGTGGGATTGTGACGGGAATTCAGGCTCCCGGATAGCCGAGTGGGCAACGCGTTCGGCATCGGTGGAAGCATCATCATGGTTCTATTCCCGGTGGGAGTCTACGTGCGAAATGGCCTCAGCTGTCGAAGCACTTTTAACTATACTAATTCTATTCCAATAATCAGGGATGGATCGGATTTTGTATTTTTGTCATTTTCATAAGGAAGTAATTTCAAAAACGATAGGTATTATAGGTCTGAGTTTACGAAAGGTTTGAATTAATCAACTAAATACAAGCATCTTTTATTATCCGACGATTATTTAAGCTTCGTCAGTTTTTGCCAATCCATAACAAACCCGTCCCTCGACCTACGCATAGGACACTAATCAAGGTAAATATATACATTCTTATAAACCATTATCTTCGAATGATATCTTGATAACATTTAAACTTTTTGCAAACGGATTAAAGCACCACAAACACCATAGAAATTTGGTGCTGTACCAGTTGAGGATGGGAATGCGGTAGGCCAGCATCGAGTGCAGCATATTTCATAAGCAGGAGAGGGGGACCATAATTGGGCGGCCGAATTAACCGAAGTCGGTGGTGAACCGCAAGGGAGGTGTTTAATGCGCCAAACGAGGGATTATTGGTTGTAGTGAGTGTTGTTGCGGAGCGGTCACTTTAAGCGAGAGATAGAAACTCGCGGGAATTGCGGTGAGGAGTGCGGTCATTTGCCAAGAGGAGCCAATTAGGGTGGCACCGAATCGAAGAACAACGCGAATAAGGAAGTCAAGGAATACGCAAAAAATCATGAAATGAGAGACAAAATGCCCGTTGTTTACACGGATGAATGCGGCTAAGAGGGTACATGTGTTTGCATTGACGTATTACACTTAAATTTTTCGGAATTTCCGCATCCTTTCCACATCTTGTAAACGTCGGAATAGTAATACTTAAAAATTCTTGATAACATCCGAAAGCAATTTTTCTTTTCCTAAATAGTCGATAACCAAAACGTCGTAGGCTAACGTGATTCATATTGACAATTCTTCATTACAATTAACAAAATAACTTATTTATGTATGTACATGCATACATTCCACAATTTTTTAAATTTTACTCGAAGACACAAATGTATCCAACGCACGTCTGCATGAGTTAAAATGAAACAAAACTTTGGTCGTCGATTATAGGTCGAAGGCCTTAAATAATGAATTTTATTGATTGGTCGTCGGACATGAGGATTATAGTTACTGTTGCGAAATTGCTATTGGCATCCGAAGTTCCTAAATAGAATCAGAATGATAGGGTCGTCAGTTAGCGTAAGTATAATTCAGAAGAAAAGAAAGGGCGAATACAAAATGGGTCCACTGAAATAAAGCGATAAGGGATGGATGGTTCATACAAACAATATAAGCTACTTTCTTCATTTTTGCATTAAAAATTCACGAGGCGATCTAGGGAAAGTTATATCATAAGTTTAACGAAATCTTTCAAGTAAATGTTAAAAAAAACAATAAGGAATCAGAAATGCGAGAATAAAGGGTAAAATTCTGTCGTGGAGACCCTTAATCTCAATTGAGAGTTGAAATTGCCTTTTCGCAAATATATAATTTTCCTCTTGCCACACGTCGAAAGGCGGCTTGCAGGGTATTTATGTAGATACTGAATGCTTCAGCTTCTTTTGTGAGATTAATCTCAAGTACCTCACGATACCAGTAATCTCCCAGAATCTGCTGTAATTATCACCATCGTGAGTGTGTTTATTTATACGACTCTCCGATATGAATACGCCTTGAGGCAGTTGTAAAATAATGATTCAATGCACTACACCTCGAGGTTGTTTTAAAAATTTCAAAAAGACAAACCCTAAATGCGGTTGAAAATCGTAAATATTTTCAGTCACTATCCGGAGTTCGATACTTTTCGGATTGAAAATGGAAAAATTATTAAAATTCTAAAAATTTCCGTAAAAAATCGTAGGAGTAATGTTAAAAAAGCTTCGACAACTTAGATAATTTTGAACGTAGTCCCCCACCGGTAATCGAACTCGGAACCGCTTTCATCGAAGTCGAACGCGTAGCCCACTTGACTATCCGGGAGACCGTATTTCCGTCACAATTCCACATTTAAAATCATGATGAGAAATGCACTTCTAGAGATCACGTTGATTTTAATTTACTTTTGTGTGACGTGTCTATACGCCTCCATGCCCTTCTCCATAAATGTGAGAAGTAATTAACTATGATCTAAATAGACTAATAATAATATCTGGTGGATGATGCCATGTCAACGATTCCCTTCAAAATAATCATTGTCCTGCAAAACCGTTGTATTTTGAATAGCATAGTCTCCGACAAATAAGTTTGCTTCCAAGAAAATTATCCTGAAAACCCCTTTTCATTGTAACGCAAGTGAATCCGCGAGTAAAGCGAAGGGAGGACGTGGATAGAAAGAAGAGGGATAAAGAACGGAAGAGGGAGATTTAAAGATATGTTCAGAGAGGGAATTAATTCAGAACACGAAGTTCATTGCAAACAAAACAAAAGCTTGTTTTGGAATTGAGGGAAAAATCAACATCGAGCTTATTATTGTCGGGGGTTCTTTTGACAGAGTATATGCGATTAAAGCAAGTGAAACTTCGGTGGAAAAAATACGCACTCCCAAAATAAATTCCTTCCTTTTTGCTCCGCGGGAATTGGCTAGAATTAATTTTTTTAATTAGGTAACCGCAATCATAAGACGGTAAGAGAGAAATTAAACGGCCTAAGTTAACAGAAACATAAACGTACTTTCGAAGAAAATGCAAAGAAAATGATAAATGTGAGGAGTATAACAAGGAAAACATATTACTCCCGTTAGTTTATCTTCTGCTTGCAATATCATTATCATCGTCGTCATCATGGGGTAACAACTTCTCTATTTGGTAGCACCAATATACAGTTCATAATAACTACACGATGAAAACTCAATCAACTGTGTTTGCCAATATTTGGAAACGGTTACTCAGGTAAATTATGTCACAAGTAAAAGTAAACTAAATTACGAGAGCTTACCGATTTAAGCGTAGTTTCAGATTTTATATTTCTTTCTCTAGCTTGGTAACATCATTTTTCTAGGACGATTATTTGAGAGTCCGAATATTATCTAATACAGAATTTCTCAGTTCGGCCTCGACTTCGTGGTAGTTCTTCACCGAGAAAATAAACGGATAAAATTTTTGCTTACACCATACAAGTTCCCTCCTTTTTCCGTCCCCCTTTCTTCGTCCTCTAAAATGTATGTATACTCGTACCAAAGGAACACATAATTGCGTATACATGTTCGTCTTCTTAAACCTGTTTTTACCTGACGATTTTCCGAAGCCCGGGATTAATTTAAGTTGTGGCAAAGGTAAAAATTAATTTTAATTATTCTTCGAGGTGATCGGTTCTCTTATTGATTCACACACAATTTGGAATCTTGGTTGGAAATCGTCGCAAGGCCCATACTTTTATTTGTGACTATAAAAGTAATGATAATTAGAATCCACATTGCCTTAATTTGAATTGACACTTTTCATAACTTCGATTTTCGAAGACCTCTTTGTTAAATAGCTTTTAAAATACCGTAGACTTCTAAAATCCCGTTTTACTTTATGGTTAAGGATTAAAATATTTTCAAACTCTAAATAATGCTATATAGCAGTTAGAAGTAGTGGAATTTAATCATCAGCACTATCTACAAAGAAAAATGTCCACTAGTTAAAAAAGGTTCACAGGTTATTGTGACTTCATTCCGCAAGAGTGTGATCAGAATAGTGTGATGGGTGAGTAAACATAAATTTTAAAATTTCCTTTGAAAAAAAGCTTTAATGTTTTGATGACTGAGTACAGCTCCATACCTCTGCTGCTAAGAAAAGGCCAGTTTAATTTGGACCAGGTTTTTTATTCGCAAAATTCCAGTTATTATTAAAATGAATTGGTTTAAATAGGTCCTTTCGGTATATGAACCAGAGAGGAGCCTCTCAGCGGTCATTTACTTAAAACGTTAATACAGACACATCCGTTGTAAAACTCCGCCCTTCTCTATAATTAAGAATATCTACAGCGCAAACACTTGAAACTACCTGCATCAACGTCAACGTAAACAATTAGAAGAGTCCGACATGGAGAAACGCAAACAACACGTATTTTGCCATTTTCTCGTTTCTAAGGCCAATAAAATTAAAAGTAAAAACATTTTCTGCACGTACGCCAAATAGCGAAGGGATTCTAAAAGAGATGTTTTTGATAATTTAGTGTACGCGGCCAATAAAAGTCAGTGCGTAGCTCCGAATCAGAATTACCAAAACAAATACATCTTATGCAGCAAAAGCATTTAAAAGAACAATTTAACCGAAGAGAAAAACCAGGGCGGAGCAAAGAAGAGGGTAAAATGAGACTTACATGGAATCAGCAGAAACATTCCAGAGGAAAAAATTAGAATAAAGGATTTCAAGCTGGATCAGTACGATCGTTACTTGTAAAGAAATTTATTGAGCAAAAGATAAGGAAATTGGGAAATGTGAGAGGAAGATGAAGATGTAGAAATGCGAGAATTGAAGGATGGAGATATAGTTATGAAAAAGTAGATGAGATATATACATTTAATGCTTACATTTCGGTTATTTTTCTACCAATTGAATGAAAGTATGAAACAATAATCATATTCCAATCCGAACACAGAATCTCGAACGATACCGCATGAAACAGAAAAGTCGTACTATTACTCGAAAATACGAAAAAAATAAGCAAATACATCTGCTTTTTTGTTATAAATATATTATGGAAATAAGCGAAAGCTTCTGCTCGGTATTCGGGAATATACTTACGCCAAAACAGTACGGATAGACTCACAAATGGCTGGTTAAATGAATGAATGTGGACTGAAAGTCAATACAACCAAGAAGGAAAGGGAATCTTACGATGTTTTTGGAAATGGAAAGGAAAGAAAACAGATGGAGTGCGCGAGTATGAGCGATAAGGAAATAAATGCTGAATGAGGCGGATGAGGTAAACACGTGAGGTATTTAGTTCGATCAACATTCGTATATATATTCATCATCTTCTTAAGGCCTTGTCTTCGCAACCAATTCGATATTTCCATCACTCATCTTTTAATTAGGTTAGAAGATGAAATTTGATGGCGAAAATATGAGTAATTTGTCAAAAATAAAGAGAGAAAATATTTTCCTACATGGAAAATTTCGCGATATCCATGGTAATGTACGTGTATTTCGTGTTTGCCTAATTACGATTTTCAAAATCCAATTTTCCATAAAGAAAGGATTGTTGGTGCCAAGATTCGATGAAGTATATGTTATTTTAGAGCAGGGAGCCTACCCTGAAAGTCTCCAGCAAATCCCTGTTACGCAAGCCTGGTGTTCCCCTTGTAAGTCTCACTTCCATATAATATTACGCTCCAAAAAAAGGTTTTAACTAAGGATTTTCTTAATTTCAAATTCATGTTTATTTCCGAGAACATCCTTTTTATTCACAAACGCTTTATTAGCCATAGCTAGACTATTTTTTACTTCTGAGAAACATCTGTTATCGCTCGTAATTCTGCTCACAAGATAAGAGAACTCAATTACTTGGTTTACTCTTGCATTACTTAAGATTAAATTGAAGTCGTTCTTATCTTTAGAAGCTACTACAGCCTTTGTTTTATTCCGATTAAATTTAAACTTTTCCATGCTTTGGACAAGATGTTTATGACAACTTCCATACATGAAAATATAGTGAATAATAATTGAGCCGACTGTTTAATTGGTTAATGCCACACGTTGATTAAAGAACATTTCGGAGGAGTTTCAATTCCTCAAGTCGTGTACGTAGCCCAGGACAGGAACGGACTTTTCGGGCGCTCCCTACGGCCTTCCGGAAACAGTTGCACTGTATTCGTTTTTAAACCGATAAAAACTTAATTACAGTTACATTTAGAGTATGTTTCAATTTTTTACGGTACGTTTTGTAATGATCATAGATTCCAATCGATCGAGATCGTCCGATATCTCAATCGCACCATCGATATCGCAGAATCTTGCAAAACGGTAGCATAAGTTCGTGTATAAGACGCGGATGTCATTCTTGTTTTGTCACGTTTTGGAGAAAAGGCGCGTCTTACATGCCAACAGATACGATCATTTTGTTTCCCCGTATTCTTCATTATTTCAAGAGAAAATAAATATGGAAAGTATTGAATAGTTTTCCTCCGTAAAATTTCGATAATGTAGGTGATACGCCACATATGTGCGTCTTCGTATGCGGCCAAGTGCTTCCCAGCAAGGCGAATGGGGCATGCGGTCTAATCTTTGTCTTAAAGCATTCTCGCCTTATTTCCCAAGTTTCAGAGTGAAAAAAGTAAAAAGGTAAGCACAATGACGTAAATGGCTGTACGTTCAACTTTTTGACACAAACTGAAGCCAAACTTTCTGAATCTCATCTCCCATCATCGCCCGTTCGACCACCGCCTACTTCAAGTATACACTTTTCCTTGGGAATCAATGACCAGAGCAGTAGAGTTAAACAGCCGGAAAAACGATAAATACAAACGCCACGTGCTCCGTCGTTTTTAATCTTTCAACGTCAACAGCCTCAAATCGGGGAATTGCGAGCCTTCGATAGAAATGGCGCGTCCTTTGAATCGTAATAAATGGACGCGAGCGGAGGGAAAGTGTCGTTCAGGGGGGAGTGAGGAGGGGGAGTGAGTGAAGAGGGGATTAAGTGCTCCCACTGGTGAGAGCTGATCCTTGGAGGACAGACAAAAGAGAATGAATAAAAAAGAAGTCCATCCGGGGAGGCTATTATTAATTGGATGGAGTCTCCCTCTTGAAGAATAAACGGGGATTTGCCGAGAGGCGCTCCGCCCGAGACTGGGATTTCGCTGAAAAAGCGCTCGAAGCGGAGATTAAAAGTGCGTCGCCTGAACAGGTGGCCGCCGCTCCATCGACCGTCTTTTGTCCGCTTTCAAACGACCATTGTTTCCCAACCTAATTTCCAATGCCGTTTGTTTTTTTCCACTCTCCGGAAATCGATCGCGTGAACGATTTATCGCGTGCGATCGAATCGCCTCGCGATTCATTTGTTTCCGATAACTTTCGTTTGTGTTTGGGATCGCGGCACCACGCGGCACCTTGACCACGCGATTAGCAAAATTTCGGACGAACACGCTTACGAGCACATTTTCAATTGAAATGCATTCCCGAATGAATTAAATAAATACCCAACTAGAGAGCGCGATAAAATCGAATTTTATTTCCAGAAATAGAAATGTCGAAAAACTAGTTTCAACCAGCACACCGGTAAACATAGTTAGGGTACACATATTAGTTATTTTTCTCTAACATGACGGCAGAATCAGGTGACCAACATACGTCATAAATGATCGATCGATCGATTTTGCTGCAAATTAAATAGTCTTTCTAATAAATATTCATGGTTAACATGTTCTATGGTATCATGTGATCAGAAAAGCGTTGAACGTGGGATTTAATATTCAAGCTCGAAATTTTGCAGAAACATTCGAAAATAATTTTGAGCCGTGATTTAGAAGTGTTTTCCAGAAGCCAGGTAAATATTAAAAAATACAGCATGCGTCAAATTTTGCTTATGTCAACCTCAAAGAAATGGCAATTTAAAGAATAATACCGCCCAAAACGAGAATTAAAATAAAAAATGGGACCTAAGAGTTCGTATCGATTTTCGATTGCATTATTTAGAATGAATAACACGAAAAGGCAAGAGAAATTTGACAACATTTCGTTGCAATGAGACAACGTACAAAAATTCATAAGTGAGTAAGTTTAGCGTGGTTAGACATTCCAAAAAACGATAAAATACGACTGAGTAAACATCAAATGTTCGGAGATGCTCCGTTGCATCTGATCATCATCTCGATCGAGGATAGGGTTTCGTTGGGGGAAGAAGAGGCGGACTTTCAAATCTTCAAACTAAAATTTATCAAGCGTGGATTTTCGAATAATTTTGCTCCGAAGATGACATTAATTTGTTAAAACCTGTCTTTTAATGACATTTTATGACACAATACTACGTTTATTCTGGTCCTCGCTGTTACACCGTGCAACTTGCAACGGAAAGGTAAGGAATGCATTGGCACGAGTTTCCGTAACTCCCATTACAATCTATTACAGCCACTTAACCTATTTTTGCTCCTAAATCCGCGTGGAAAAATAAAAAAATACAATTTTCCGTTCTGATTTCTGAAGAGAACTGAGTGGGCTGATTTCGGCGTTCTCATTTCTCTATCATCATAGCGCACATTTCAGCCTTAAATGCCGTTCTCAAATATTTAAGGGTTTTGGAGTATGAATTTAGACCCAAAAGAACACAATATCGCTGGACGAGGATCGTAGCCAATTAGGAATGCGATGAAAGTGAAAAAATCGATTCGCTGGAGAGAGGAAAACAAGAAATATGAATAAGAAATGAGGAATGCGATAAAAAAGTGAAGAACGAAAAGGGTGGCAGCGGTGGAGGGAACACCTGCTCAGACCGCATGCCATCTGTCGATCTCTGCTTAGGGGATCCACAATGCCCTTCGCCGCAGGTCTCTTGCCAAGGGCCTACCCTTACAATACACGAGGATTTTAGCCGAGGAACTGTTCAACAGAGCCGCTGCAGACTTCATCTGGCGAATGCTTCCCCGACGATGGACATGGGATTAATCATTCCATCCAACTATACATTTAACACTATAAATATGAGGTTTAATCTACAGAGTATTGCAAATATATATAGCTTCGAATAATACTGTTACATACAATTACATTTACATAAATACCCCGCAAACCGCCGTATGGCGTATGGCAGGGGGTGTTAATACACCAAAGTCGCTAATTATTCATCCTATTTACGCGTCTAATACTATCTGGAAAGAGAGACCAATAATCATATCCATTCGAGCAATAATCTCACGAAATTTTTTTCTGGTCTCGAAAATTGCGTTCGCTAAGCGCTGGAATCACTATGTCGCGTATTTCGTCATGTAAGTCACTACTCAGGAATTTCTCGAACAACATACATACATATCACACACACACACACACATATATATATATCAACTAAATACATGTAATAGTATTACTGGTTATTATTATGCATACGTTCCATAACAGTAATATTACACAATATTGCAAAGGAGGTTGAATCCAACGCCAAGGTCCCGGGTTTGGGTCTGTCTAACCGGAATATTCCGGTTAGGGAACGGATGTCCAATTTCGCCCATTGATGGGTATCTCGATGTAAATGTCCGATGACTGGATGTTTGTGGGGTGTCTGAGAAATACAGAAGTTGTAAGCATCCTGTAGTGTTAGCGTTAAATTTACAACCGTAGCCACATCATTATGATGTTACTGAGAGTCTTTGCTACTACGCATGGGACAAGACTTTCCTCTGATTTTAGAGATGATTTGCCAATAGTTAAGATCACTGACTCTACGACAGAGAGCAGTAACTGTGCTTTGATTTCTAACTGCATTAACTACTTACCGCCATTGGTACCACTCTACTTCACTCCACTTTGTTCAATTTTCTTCTACTCTATTTCTACTCTACCTGTCGTGGTTCAGATACTTCGAAATATGAGACGACTAACGTCGAAGTACGACGTTATACGTCGATTCGTTCCGACCAAAAGAAAGGGAAGGGACTTAACTAAATCGAAGATTATAAGAATAAAGAGGACCATTACGAGTATCTTCATTGCACACGTAAAATTTCTATTATAACTCTTGACTAATACTGTCATCTCCACCCAATAACGTAGAAAAAAGATCCAAATAAGAAGTATTAGATATAAGGCGACCAATATAAAAACACACAAAACCTATTTTTGTGAAATTAGGAGTTTAAAAATATTTCGCTCCCTTTCCAATAAAGTAGGCTTCGGATCGAATATAATCAATTTCCATCTTCTTTCACCACAATCCATGTTATTCTGCATTGACGAACAGCAAGAAGCAGTGAAATTCGGCGTTGTCTGCTTCGCAATAAGCGGCTGATTGGAGGGAGCAAAGAGCACTAAAACAGTTCCATCTGCCTCAATGCGTTTCTCGAGTCATGAATAAGGCGAGCAAGTTCTCATCTAGAGCCACTTTATAATAACACGCGGCAGAGAACGATGGTCGAGTCGCTTCAAATAGCGATCAGATGCGCTGATGAGAAATCCGGATGACAGGTCCAGACGAAGGCTGTCGGATGCTGTTGAGCCCGATTAAAAAGCTCCCTCTCCAACCGCACCCTCTTTCAGTCCAAACACAAACCTCGAAGATGATTGATCTAATGATGGAACCTTTATGGCCACCCGTCCCGTAGGGAAATATTGGTAATGAAGCCATCACTCAGCCGATTCAATTAGTCGAGGAATTGGTTTGAACATTCGCTTGTTTAAGCTGTCGTCTGCCCGTCTTTCATCTTCCCCAGTTTAATGCACTCTCTCCATTGTGCAGAGTGATTCGCGAATCCAACTCTTGTTCACCGCACTTCCACATTTTTACTCTCTCCTTTTTACGAAGCCGACAGATACCAGTCTCTGATAGGAAATTAAACAACGTACTAATAAGCCCAGATTAGCACTTTTATCCGAAAATTTTTATCTTCCAAGTATACAAATTACTTTCTTCTGAATAAACCTACTTTCTGACTATATCTGTTCTGCCAGCATCAACTATAGCTGACGTTGAGCGGAATTTTAACATTTTTCGAGCTGGGGAACTTTCTATAATGATCAATTTTCAATTACATCGTTTCCTAGACTTTTATGTGTTCCGTCTTATACCTGAATTATTACCTTAAATTATTTTTTATGAAGTAGTTAACCTTTTAACTCTTCAGGAACTAAATTTTATATTTTAATGTGATGTATGTTTGGATTTTTTACGGTAATTTCTGTTGCAACACATCTCTCTTTCTTCTTTCCCTTATCTCTCTCGTTAGTACCAACCCCCTCTCTACACTCTTTTTGAGTGTTTTCCTTACATGGAAATATTTTTTCCACTGTGAAAATACTTTTAATTTACCACAAAGTGCTTCCGAGGAAGCAACAATATCAATAAAAAGCAAATATCTAAAACACATCAAATGAAAATATTTAAAACTTATCAACCTCTCTGGCAGATCATCGACAGCGAAGACTCACTAACCAATAAAGCATTTCAAATGTCAAACTATTTTGAAATAGGCCGCTTCTATTGAAAATCCAAAGTCGTCAAAAGAATACGTCAGCTAACTACTAATAAATTAAAGGCATAACGAAGAAAGCCTTTTAACCTTTTACGTTCATTCTATTTAAAGTTTCCCTTAGAAAGAAGAAATATTTAAGTGACAGAAGGATTGCGAAAGCATTTATTACAAAACTCATCTTCAATCATGTTGCGAATTTTTTTTTTGCTACACCTGATTTTAAGATTTTATTATTTCATTTCTATCTGTGTTTTTGCGGGTTTTTTCGCTCCCCTTCTTATGTGAGCGTTTCCCCGCACCGTTGGTTTTTCTCTGAAAATCTTCAGCCGATGAGTTTTTTCCCCACAACCCTATCCTTTGCAGGGTACTTATGTAGATGTAGATCCTTTACTTTTTAATGTATTTTTTTATATAATTTTTAATCTCTGAAATTCTATGTAAATGTATGACTGCAGAGGTTAGGTGTAAGAGAGGCCCACATGGGCATAACCTCGCCGAATGAAGTGTTCTATAATAATAATAATAATAAAATATCTCTATTTATACTTGCCCGGAAAGTGAGAGACCTGGATTCGAGTTCCAGTCATGTCGCGATTTTCACACCTGCTATTCCTTAGATAGATTTATTAAACGGTGTGTCGATTTGCAATTAGAGCAATCGGTGGAGTAACCCTAACGAAAAAAATTCCCACATCTAAAATATATGAAGACTAGCACTTACGGACTTGAGATTCGTCAAGAGAATAGGAGCGAAGAAACAGTCCGCGAACGCTGTTACTTCACGTTAGTTAAACCTCACCTTGAGTAGTTTTTTGGGCGCAGCTGACAAGTGGCTCAGGAATTAAAGAAATAACAGAAGGCGAAGCGATTCCTAAATGGTTGTTCTGACAAATCAGCGAGCTTTACTCAGATGCTTCAGGAGGCAAGATGGGAATCTTTAGAAGACGTGATTAAAACAAAGGTTGAACTTACTAAAAAAATTCAGAGAAAATACGTTCTTGGAAGATGTTATGGGTACTTTATGAACTTCCTGATAGGCCGTTAGGTTGCTTCAAGAAAAATAGACGCCAGAACAAGTCACTTCATGAAGATGGAATTCTTTTAGGTTTAAAGTAGAGCAGTTTTAACTTAGCTATTCCTTAGCTTTACCTCTAAAAGTAAAAAAGTTGCTTTTTTGTTATATCTCGATGGAATAATATTAAATAGAAAAATCTCTTAAGCTCTTTTATTTACGTAAAATTTACGGCTTAGGAGGTTTTCCCATTTGCTATTATTCTAACAGCCGTATCTTGTTAATCTCAATCTCGCCCTGAATAAAGTCCTTTATTATTATTATTATTATTATCTCCTTTCTTTTTCCTGTCCATTTGATGGAAAACAGCGGGACAATCAAAGAAGGAATTTCACTTATTAATACGGGACAATAATCCTGAAATCTACATTGGAGCCATAAATCTCTAAAAATAGCGCATAAATTGGCAAAATATATATTTACTTTTTTAAGCAAGCTTGCGAACCCAAGCTACTTCTGTTTACCAGTCAGTGGCGATTTCAGAAACACTTTTGTCACCTAAGTGATCACACCAAAACATCGATTCAATCGCCTCTCTCCCACAGGCCATTGAAAGACACAAGTATTTCCGCAGAGAAAGCATGAGGTTTCCAACAAAGGCAGCCATTAAAAGAAGCCCATTCGTCCCCTCCGAAGTGAGGCTTAGCAGGGGAGCGGAAGATGGCGCAATGGATAAGCGCAGTATATGCGGAAAAAAGGGTCCCATTAGGCGTCCCCCGGAGATCAATCCGAAAACCAGAAAGCATCTGCCTGTTGGCCAATAAAATTGCCTCTTTGCGTTATCCATGCGCCACCTACAGATCCCCTAGCGAGATACACGAAACAATTGAAGTATCCATGCGTGTACACTCACATGCGGGGAACAAATTGCCCCATTTGACCACTCGATGCGGCCGTTAAATGGATGGATGAGCAAGATTCCGAAAGAGAAGAGCGCAACCGAAATGCACCTGATTAAATGAGAAATCCTGCTACCGAGCAATTCCATGGAGCGACACATTCTGCTGTGGATATAAAGGACACGCCAATAGATGTCTTCACATGTGATAAAGATAGTCAAACTGCTTGAAAGCAGGTCCACGTAAGAAGAGCGCTGAGAGAGTCAGATCTGCCAGAGAATAATTCGTGATTTATTTGTAGAAGTTGTGTAGAGAAACGATCAAAATGGCACATTAATAAAATCGGTGATTAACCACTGCTTCCCACGATAGTGCATAATAATCACCAATCATCTTGCAATTCATAATTTAAGATTCTGGGACTCATAAATCGCGATTATGCGTACATAATCTAGTAAAAGTTCCGCTAAGTTACATCTTATTGGTAGTCAGATGAATTGTGAAGATGTAGTCTTTGAAAATTTTAAAATATGAAAAACTACTGTCACTGGTGTGACAATATTTTGTAGTAAATTTCGAAGAATTTATTCCAGAAGAGTGCATTTTCACTGGTGGGGGAGTGAACTTGAGGACCGTGACTAATAATTTTCCAAACACGTATAGCGAACTCGTAGATTCTCATAATAAGATAGTATTGCCTATAAAGAAACCTTTTAAGTGTCTAAATATTTAGAAGCTGTTTAGTAGTTACTTATTGATACCTTTGAGAATTTGGTTCTGAATAAATCACTAGTATAAACATCTAAGGGGCAAAGCCCTGTCAGCCACCACTGACTGGGCGCCAGCTTGAAGATGGCGTGAATACTTCGATACAATAATAAATATTTCCTCTTTTTGGAATAGATATGAACTGTAAAAGAAAAATTCTAAGAGATAGAACCAAAAGATTGCTAAATCTCTTTACAATAATTCTCCAGGTAATCAATACAGTATAAAATATCTTAACCAATCAAGAAATAGAACTGAATTGAAAACAAATTGAAACACCTTTGGATGCAATTGCCTTCCACATACACCTCTTGTACTCTTTTCACCGTCTTTTAAGCTTCAAATGATTCGAATCTGCCGTGATAACTTAAATGAAATGGGTTGCTTAATTGCAAAAGAATGAATTGTAGTAGAAAGAATGCAATTCTCTGCACCATCTGTATGCGTAACCCAGGAACTAAAAATAAATGAAAACTCATAGCGGCTGACGAAAATTTCGTTTGAGTAATGCAATTATGGAATGAATTACCAACGTAATACATTTCGGATTCCTGAGCATTACCACAATTTATCACGGCTATTAACGAAGTCACGCCCAATCATACTAATTATAAAGTTGACACGATTCCCGCTCCATTTCCTTGAGTCCCCATGGAACAAGCAACGCCATTTAGAAACCGCAGGCATCTTGCAGAGAACTGAGCAACCGTTTCCCGGCATTTTTCGTGTATAACCTCATGAAACTGGCGTTACGGAAGATAAGGAGGGAAAGATAAGAAAGGTATCAAAGTGGCGTCTGCCTGTGTGTGAGTCATTTCAGTGCCCTTTGCTGTTGACTGTATCCCTGAGAGATAACGCCGACTCAGGGACACTCAGATTATTCCCTTCCTCCCCCGCAACGCCCAATGATTTATCGCACCGAAAGCGTCCCCTTGACTCGAAGCGCCATGCTCACGAATACATCGATTAAACACAAATTCATGCGTCCCAAATTATCAGAGCAAAGGCATGAATAATAATAATATGGGATATAATAGAAGAACTGCAGCTATCTTTCTCATCACAAATATGATAACAATTAACTTTTACGATGGCCAAATTATAATCATTTCAGAATTAAGAAATATCTTCCGTTTCTAATTTCAGTGGTAGCTCGACTAACAAACCACTCTACATGCAAACCCTTTTCTTATTTCATTTTGACCTCTGGATAAGAACTTAATTTAGGAATACGAACCGAAATAACCGAATAGATATAATAAAAACTTGGTTTAAGAGCAGCAGTCGTCAACTTATGGACTTCAAAAGACGTCGAATCTCCTTTCCGCCACATAAATGTACTGTAAGTTCTATAAAGGTAATAATGACAAATTAAAAGTTGCTATAAATGAATGTTAAATGAAGAAGTTATTAAGTAATGACTACTGAACGATTGGTAAATATTCACGTACAGAGTAGATGAAGGGAGACTTCATAGAAGAGATAACATTGAATTTACGTACATTCAAATTTAACGTACCGCATACAGTGCTACACTTCTATAATAAGTATTTACTTGTAAGCAATCATTCTGTCACAAATTTTTAAAATAAGTAAGTAATTAAACGTGTGAAGCAATCCTTACGGAAAGAGCTCAAATTTTATTCAACTTTCAAAATCAATGATTTCTAGAGGTATGTACAATTTGAAGTTTGTGATATTACCAACACCAGCAATAAGAGCACTGAGCAATTCGTTTACAGCGAAATTATAAAGTGAGAGACATTGTTGAATAGATGAATATTTTCCACTATTTATCGTCAGAATTAATTATCTGGACAATGTTATTCACATACAAGATAATCCGTTGATTTCTAAGTCCACTAGATGATACGATTACCCGAAGTAGTGATGAAGATAGAAGGTCGTTTCTGTATGTCTCCAGTTCTGTTTTTTGTCTGAACAATGGCCGAAATAGTGAAGGGTCTCCAAAATAAGATAAAAAGGCACGAGATAATATATTGAGAAAGAATGACGTGCTAGGACTATGATATGAAATTATAATGATTGTTACAATAAGAAAGAAAGTTGGTACTATAGGAATAACTTCCGATCCTGTCTTCTCTTAGATGTCTCTTTGTTTCTACTACTAGTAGACTAAAGTAAGTAAAGTACTAAAGTAAGTAAACTCACAAGTATGACTTTTTAGTAGTCATACTTGTGAGTTTCTTGGTGAGCAAACAGAAAAGTTGGCAACTATTACACGGAAAAATGCGGACTTTTATTTTGCGAAATATTTACTAGCCGAGAATGGTGATGATGGTAGTTTTGGAATCTTTATACTTTAAAACTGTTTCGGTTAATGGAATAAAAAATTAAGATAAACAATCTAGTACATATACTTAGAGGGAGTAACGGCTCTGTTCTGTCTAGGAAATCCAAAGTACTCCGGTAGTGTAATCCGTGTAATCCAAAGGTGGTAGAAATATCCTTTCTGAAATACCCGAAAACTCATGAAAACATGTGATTGTATTACATTAAACAAAAAGTAGCTTCATGCAATAAATTATTTCATCATATCTGCGTAAAGTTATCAAACATAATACACGATTCACTTATCCACATCTTTTGTCAATTTATGTCAATTTTTTTATTTCATCATTGTATCATATATATAAAAAGAAAATGTCTGTCCGTCCGTCTATTCATCTCAGAAACGGCTTGACTTACAGATCTGAAACAAACTGCATTGTGTTTCTACGATACTGAAACCCCCAGGAAAACTGTTTTCATCTCTGTAAAGGCCCGGGTTCGAACCCAGAAGCACAAAATATGTTTCCATAAGAGATGTACGTAAATTACGTTT
>KZ308581.1:452637-523045 GCA_000376725.2 Ladona fulva | reverse complement strand
CCGGAAAGTGGGAGACCTGGGTTCGAGTCCCAGTCGTGTCGCTATTTTTCACACTTGTTATTCCTTTGGGATTTTCGTAGGTTTTACAACCTACTAAGTTACCTTCCTTTCCTTTATCCATACTAACATTTATTTACATCCCGCTTAGTCATTAACATTTCAAATACTGGCCACAGCCAAAGCGACATTTCTGATTTACACAGTTCTTGATTACAACATTTGGACATCAATATGAGAGCCACTGTAAATTATCATACAAATCAGCATGACATCTTAATAAAAATCTGTTGATAAGAATAATTGAATAGACTGTTTAAGTGTTTAATTATTTAAATTATATTCTAAAGTAATCTTGATTTCAGTGTCACATTTACTTATGCTCAGTGGATGCAGCTAATAATTCTTCAATTTTGAAATATTGATTAGAGGAATTTCGTATCATTTTTTCATAAATTCTTCACGACTTTGTCAAACATAATTTATAAAAATGTTTCAATTCAAGAGGAATTACCAAATATGACTTTTGTAAATATTTTGCGCAAACATTTAACTTTTACTTCCAAAACGCATTTGAGAACAGAAAATGCAACAACAAATCCTTAGGTTGCTATGAATAACGTTTTTCCAATCATTCTTAAGATCTTAATTTAAACATCCGGACAACAGTATCGAAAGTATTGAAAACCATTAAATATTTAAAGCAACATCAATTTACCTAAATTTCAATATATGGCTTCAATTTCATAAATACGACCTAATCAGGTACGCGTCGAAACATGGGTCGTATTTATTAATTCCTGTAGTAACGTGTACGAGTTGATTTTATTCCTCTTTCATTATGAAGAGCTAACCATAAAGTTGAGGCCCAAACAGTGGATTTTGTAGTACGCTAATTGACAGCTTTAGAAGTCAATTAGACTAGTTAAAAGTGTGGGTTTTGCAATACCACACTCAAAGTTTGAGGTATTCATAGGAAGGTCTTGTATTATTCAATACCGGTCGAGCATGAAAGGGATAAAACTCTCTATAAAGTCACCTGAAAATGTTTCAGATGCCTTCTATTCTCATTCGGTCGATCAGTTTATTAAAAGAACTGAAAACGGATGTCAGGTCCAAAAACTCCGAAAATGGTACTTTTCTAACCTCATCTATAATTTTACGAAAAGGGTGTTTTAAATTGTACTTTAGTAAATTGCGAATTGAATTACAAGAAATGGGATATGATTGGCCACCGTATACATTCATCAGCGATACAGCAATTGCAAGAATTCCGACAAATTTTGCGAGAGCTTGATTAAAACGAAGCCTGCAGTTCATTTACAACAGCAGTATCTAGTGCGAGGAGTGGCATATTTAGGGAAGGGATTCTGTGAGGGTGCGGAGCAGCCAACTGTCGGACAAAGAGATGCAATGGGAGCGGTGTGGGGGGACTGCGACAATTGATGGTGCAGAGGGCGTTCTCTGATTGAGGCAATCACGTCCCTTTTCGGAACGACTTAATTCTCCTGCGGCTTGTTTCGCTGCGCCTATTCACACGCTCAGTGCCCTTTGTCACTCCGATTGAGACGTCCGCATTCATCTCACCTTCGGCGATTATCGCGTTTTTCAGCTGAGGACAACTATCCAAAGGAGCGACAACTCCTTCCGGCCATTCGTTGTATCCAATACTTGGATCGACTGCCCTAATGATACACGTTTGCGCACCTCAGATAAACATAATGTTTTAAAAATAAATGTCTTCATATTCTGTTGGAAAATATTGAACAGGCATTGTCTTCCATCACACATCTATTGAAAATGAGAATTCGTTTAAAGTAAAAATAAAATGAAAAGCGATATTGTAAGGAGAATGTCGGTAACGACGGTCGAGTACATATTGAGAGGGTTAGACTGTTTCAATCCTCTAATAAATTCTTAGACATTGCTGTGAAAATGCAAACAGCAGAATATACATTTTTAATAGCCAAAACGGTCATTCCTAATCCATGAATCAAATCGAACGTCTTTTTCCGATGCTGATTGTAATAATAAGAACTCCTTTTAACTTATAAAAATACATGTCCCGTAACAGTAAGAGATGCGAAAATTAAACACTTAACAAACGTCATTAGCAACTAATGCCTGGATCGCTTCTGAGTTCACTTTTGCTGACTTTTCCTTAAATTTGCTCCTACTAATTTGGTACTTCACATTCCGTTTCCGGAATTAATCTGCTAACTTATTCTTTATCTGTTATTTTCACAAAAAGTGACGATTTTCCAAATACGACACATGCAATTCAATTTTAACCTCAATGTCAACTCTGAATTTCCCTGACAACAGCAAATCTTTCGCAGAGTACATTCAGCGGTACAATGGCTTTCTGCGCTATAAACACGCACCACACACAGAGTAATTTTGAATAACCGCGACAGTTTCTTCTTAAATCGTATTCTTTAGCCGAAGAGTAGTTTCCTAAATCCACCAATACCCATAATACTGTCGAAAAACTACTAAATTTTCCCAATTGTTAGCAATAATGGGGAGCATTCGAAACTCTTCGGACATTTTTGTGTTTCGCAAACGCGTTTGCGTTTTTGTTTGTTCGCGCCTACAAGAGATCTATCCAAAATTTTCATTAAACAAGTCCAGTTTACTTATCAAAGCCCACATAACAAAATAATTAATTGAAATAACAAACACAACTTGTACTTTTCTACAAATATATTTTGGTTAGTAACCAATGGTTTCGAACTTTCAGTTCATCGTCAGGTTTATGAACTAAAAGTTCGAAACCATTGGTTGCTAACCAAAATATATTTGTGGAAAAGTACATGCTGTATTTATTATTTCATTTATAATGGAATTCCACCAAATCTCGCTAGAGAAGATTAATTTTAGAAAAAATAATCTTATTTTGCATAAGAATTCGGTAGATGAGTCACACGTTGGCTGAATTTTCAGACATTACTTTTAAGCCGTTATTTTAAGCACAATAATTGCGCAGATTATTCACAATACTCAAAAATTCACTATCACAGTTACAACACCACAATTTCCTCAAAAAGACAAATATACCACAGGCGTAAAATTAAAAGACCTTAAAGACACCGGAATAGGTGAAAAGATATAAGGTAAATAGTTCGCATTAATTTGAAAAAATCCTCTTCTAATGATAATACATATCGAGAATACAATATAATAATAACATAATACTAAAGAAGGAAAAAATAACCTGCTCTGATTCCAGACAATTTTTCCAAGCGAGCGATTTGACACGTCTCCGAATTTGATTTGTTTTTCGCGTGGAAGGCGTGACCAAATCACTTCCCTTCGCCGTCCTGTGCTAAGCCCCGGATAATAGCTAATAAGGGTGGGATTCAGTGAGGAAGCCCCGGACCAATTGTGTTTCATGGGATGTAAAGGGAGCAGGACTATTAGTTGGGGTGGGTGCGGGTTAAGACTGTGAGAATGGTACAAATGTTCGGAAGAGGGCGATTGTGTTTGGATTAGCTGCACGCCGCCTGTAAGCGAAACCAGCTGTTTAACGCCTCCTCTTAAAAGCGGCCCTGGGAACTGGGCTCCCCTGCAGCGCAACCCCACATTGGACTTGCATCCGTGGACCGATGCTCATTTGTCCTTCTAACGACCTGCTTTCCTTCACAACTGCACCTCACACAAATCCTTAAGCCGATGACACGCGGCCCTATTTATATCGAAACGAAAATGTTCTCCGTCACAACGACTGAGCAGTGCTTCCGATTTTTTCAGCAGCTATGGACTCAAATTTCGCAGGAAATTACTATTACCCGTTGAATAAATAAAAAGACCCGCAATTTTTCACAGATGTGGAAAAGTACCACTCTTCATATATAAATCCCTTTCTTCGAAGTCACGCCTTTTAGCACCTATTTCACAATCATTCGCTTTCAGTCAACCAAAATAGGAGTCATTAAAAACGACGATATGGAAACATTTTTCAAATTACTTCAGGTTAAATTTAAACTGTGAAATACGACGCATGCGCAATGTCAAATAACAAATATTTAAATATCTCGGATTTTTCAGCTGCATAAATTGCTAGAGAAACGATTTAATGTTTTGAGAACTTGTGTTCTGCAGCATTGAGAGCGTACCCCAGCGAAAATACGCGATAAAGTAATTAAAAATAATTAAATGAGCCTCTAGTACGAAGGATAAGACCGGTCTGCGTGACAAACTAACAAAATAAAATTAGATGGTGTAACAAGAAGCGCAGACGCTAGCTCTCCCGACGTAACATTCTGATTGTCGAAAAAGGGCATTTGATTGGTTTGAACTAAAGGATGCCGTAGGAGGACATGGTTATCTCAATATAGTTGATTAAATTCAAACATGTGCACTTTCATCTTCTCAATGTCAACGTACATACAAATGTACTTTTAATATATATGTGACACGGGTCGTAAGCTGACTCCGTAAGGAAAAAGGACCATAAATAACTTTCTTGTGCGATTTCGGGGATGAAAAATTTAGCAAAACATGGCAAAATATCCGAAACAAAAAAGAAGATAGTCACCACATCTCGGTGGCCGAAACGTCGCTTCCCAAAGCTGAGATACCGATTTTCTGTATTCGCAGTTGCGTTTGTTCTAATCTCTTCCATTCCTCACAAACATAATACCAGTCATTATGAAGACCCTCCACCTTCAGAAACAACATATTGCGAAATAAATCGTTTTAATTACAAATACAGCAAATAAGTGTACTTGGCTAATCAAGACCACTCCTAAGGTTATTTAATTTGCGAGTAGCAATTAGATCACGCGGCGAAATACTTCCCAAATCGCCATAATCTCGGAAGCAGTCGTCCGTCATCAAATCGTCCAATTCGGAGGGCGCTGATGCTAATTAAAAGTCCGCTCGCCCTAACGAAGCAAATTAACCTCCGATATCCCTCCGCTGCTCCTCCGATCCGTAAAAAGAGAGAAATCGGTCCATTTTGTCGAGCGGCGGTGTGTATTTTTCCTCTCTCCTTTTTTGCGCCCTTTGGCCATGATTGCCACGGATTTCCGATCGCCGAATTAAAAAGGAAACGGGGCTCCAAAGGGGACGGCGAATATTAATTCGGAGCCCCTTTTTTCTCCGATGTTTCGCAATTCAGTTCACGTGGGGCGAGGGACTTAAAGTCTCCGATCCAATAAAAAAGAATTAAGGAGTTTTAAATAACAGGTGGAGAGGGGCTTTGTTAATTTTCTGGATCGCTGTTAGTTACCGGGAAGGGGATTGAAACGTCGGAATTCTCGGAGAGGTTGTTCGCACCAGTAATTCATTTAACGCCTTTTTTCCACTGCGACTCGTATGAAATCTCTCGCAAAGCCACCAATTAATTCCGAACCCCTTCGCTTCGATTCTCTTCATTTTCAAGCTCCATTACCACGATGAATGCCCTCCGACTCTCTCTTGTTTCTTCTTTTTCTCTTTCGCGCCTCCGATTTACGGCCCAAATTAATGTATTTCCAGAGGAGTTAATCAAGATCCGGACTTCACAAGGCAGGTGCCTTGAAAATTTCAGCAACTAATTCTCGTTATTTATGCGTCGTTTCGAATAGACGAAAAGAAAGAGTATTGCGTGGAGTGTTGATGTTTTGCTTTATGAATCGAAATGAGATTGAGGCAAAAGATGGAAATGTTGGTAACATTTGAAATATGGATTACGAGAAGGAATGTAAAATACGCTGATAAATTTTCGAAACAAGAGGAGTTGAGCAGAGTAAATGACACACACTTCCATTAAAAAGTAAAGAAAGAGGAAGAAAAAGAGGATTTTCAAAGCTTTTAGATGGGAAAGACTAATTATTCAGAGGTAATTGGAAGCAGTTGAGTACGGAAGAACAAGATTAGACAATCTCCGAAATGGATTTAGATGGAGATTAAAAAGTGTTGTTTTATATTAAGGAAATAGAAAGGGCTATAGTAAACCAAGCTAATGAGCAAAAAACATATTACGACGACATTAAACCCAGAGACCATCAACATAGAGTAACATAGCATGAAAACAACCTTAAGAGAGGGAAGGTGAGATCTGCAGAAAGCAATACTAACTATTTAAAGTGTAATTTTAAAAAACTTGATTTAAAATTATAAGAAATTGTGTTTCCGAAGAACGGATGAGAGAAATAGTAAAACTAGAAATAATGAAAAATAAACAAAATCCTAAAATTAAGATTATATTATTATTATTAAAAATAATTATCGCTACATACGACCGTTTATAACACGGCCCAAATACAGATAGAAAATATGTCAAACACTAATCAATATATGGATAAAAACGAACATGAATTCAACAAAATAAAGAAAAAGTAGCTGGTATTATAAGATTGATTGTGTATCAAAAACAGCTGGCGAAAATGCCAAGAACAAAAAGGGATAATTAAAGAAGGAAATACAGCAAATAATGGGGATTCTTTGTCATTTGGTGAATTACAGTACTAGTTGATAAGAATGAAAGATGATTTGAGGAAACAGAGAATATATCGTGAGAACTTGAATTTAGTTTTACTTGTCCCGTTTGGATGAAACATGGCTTCGTAAGAATTTTGACTTTTCTTTTTAGAGAATAAATCAATGAAAGCTTTTTAATTGATGTCTACGATGAATCCCGCATTTCTTAAGTCCATCTGAGCAAAAGGTGCGAACGATAACTGGACCGAAAGATCGATATTCCCTTCTATTTCCGTACCAGTACGATTGAAATGCAGAAAGCAATACTAACTATTTAAATGTAATTTTAAAAAACTTGATTTAAAATTATAAGAAATGGTGTTTCCGAAGAACGGAAGAGAGAAATAGTAAAATAACTGTTTTGAATAAATACACATCAAGACGATCTGGCATCAGTACATACAAAATGATCTTTATATTATAAAATCTTAAAAGTAACTAACCGTGGTGAATTCAATTACCCGAGGATTGTCATGCTACTCCAAATCGCGAATTTTAGCAAAAAGAGTGAATAAGTATACAAAAAGATCTTAGAGGCGATCGAGCGCAAAAAATAGAATAATTTTTTTTTGGAGGTAAATTACGAAATATTTAAAAAACCTCTTTAACTTTGGAGGGTTCCGTTTTATGTAAATTGGAGAAAGAAGAAATCACACAAGAAAGGCAACGACCAAGAAAAGAAGGTCTAACGAGCGTTCTAAAGACAAAAAAGCAAAGAGAAAGACACTGAAAAAGCGTCCCAACGAAGAGTGTAAAAATTGTCGGAGTAATTTTTCACGCATGGAATGAGAGGGCGAAGCACCAATCAGCTGTAAATTAGGGGCGCAGCCAATCAGCGAAGAGGAGTAATAATCAATAATCTGTGTTTACACCCATTCGACGGCTGAGTTAACAACGGCAATGGCCCGTAACTTCTCCGCTATTACTCGCCCCGGCGCCATTCGACAGAATCGAAACGTCGATCTCTCGAACGGCGATTTATCGCGGATTAAAAAATCCTCAGCGAGGAAAGGTAAGGATTACAAGTTGTGAGTGGGATTAGGGGATAAAGATGCAGCCATAACGAAAATCCTTTCATACGTATCAAGAGAATCCATACAAATATCCCGAACAGCTTAATAACAGCCATTTCTAGCAGGAGGGGGCACAATTGGCCTGGGGGATACTTACGTACTCGCATGAGAATATAATAATCAATCACAAGCAGAAAAAGCCGTTGCATGTCGTAGAGAAGGATTGCATATCATAAATATCTGAGTTTCAAGTTTTTCGATCTAATATAGCAGTAACTCAAAATTCTTGAGAAGTTAATATTCAATATTAACCATTCCTACGTGTCTAAAATTATCTTTGTTTTGTATCTAAATGAGAGAATCTAAATTAACAGATAAGAAAGATTCTTCACAATCGTCCTAAATAAGTAAAACGTATATTCTGTCGAAATAATACTGAAAAATATCGTAAAATTAGGGAATATAATGTTCTCGATTCTTCGAAAATTTACAAAAGAAAAAACTTGTGATTACGCGACTCCGGGAACAATCTATAACTTTACTAATAATAAAATACACAGCAGCAAATACTTAAAAACCTAACTACCATCGTTTAACACTTTCCGTTATCTGAATTCGCAAGTGTTAAACTTCACGCTGCAATGAGCAATCGCAATAAAAGGTAGCGAAATAAATTGGAAAATATTTCGATAGATAAAGTATTAATGAAAGCACAATTCACTTTGTCCACGTTCCCGCGCTTAGCGGAGTCAAAGCTTCCATTTAATATAATTCGGAAATGGGAAATGACCTTTATCGTACCTCTTAAAATTCTCTTTGGGAGGTTCCACCCGTTGATAGAACGCTTACATGTTTTCAAATCCATTTCAGGTGACTTATTTGATCGGAGAAAATGCAATGACTCCATTCGCTTCCAAAGTTCTCATTGGACATCGCCTCACGTGCACCACGGCAAACAATCGGATGAAATGCATCACGTGATAGCGCCGGAGGATACGCCAAAGGATATTGTCGTATGAAAACAGCGTCTGAACAGCCAAACACTGATATGAACCAGAAAGAAAGAGGCTTCGGATTGTTCTTTCAAAACACGCTTCTGTGTAATGTTTTCCTGGGAGTTTTGGATGCGCCTAGACAGTGATTTTCAACTGAGTGCTCTTTCAATTAACAGACACGCTTACTTAGTTCTACGATGATCTTCACATAATATATTGGAATGATGCACTTCATTACTAGACGGATATGAAATTCGATTATTGGATTTCAATTAACGAGCACAGAATTATGGTCCTCTGAAGAGAGTCGACGAAACCCACGAAAATCGGTAAACATAAAGTGAGGTCCTTACAGATTACTAGAAATGTAGGTAGTCCAGTGATTTTTTTGTCGAAAAACCAAGTTAGCCGCGCATTCAATGGCAAACTAATGTTAGGATGAATGCGGTTGATTAACACAATTTGTTTCACTCATGATAGGAGTAAAATCACTAGAAAAATTCACTCAGACGTAAAATCCGAATGATTGTTAGCGAGGTAAGCTGCTTCGCAAAATACGACTGTTGTGAGCCGATGTGAAAACATTTTTAAATTATTTTACCCTTAGTTTAAAATTCCTTCCAGTCTGGCCGATTTAAATAGAATTGCAGTCGTTACCGGACAATTGATAAACTTCTGATTTTAAAAATGAGTCTACTGAATCTTTACCGTTACAAAGAAAGGTTACTCTGTAATCATTGTTCCTCTATCTGACCTGATATAGTTCCCTCCAACCCTTACTCTTTTTCTCTTAATATGTGCTTGTTTTTGGCCTACTTTACTTAGAAATGACGCTTAAGTGTCGGTACCACTCGTGTTTTTGGGCGAACGTGTTTGTGGTATTTAGCAAAGTTATAAAAATAGGATTTCATTTAAATTGAAAATGTTTTCCTGGTTTTTCTTTTGTCTTTAAAGTAAAATTGGTATTCCTTTATAGGCAGTGATGACAAAATAAGAGACATTTGATGGCAAAGCTGCTCGCTTTGCGTTATTCATGATAATATCGGGGATGGATTTATATTAAGTGGAGTTAATTTCAATAGTCCCCTCCCTCCCCCCAATAGATAATGCTGAATCATAGAGTATTAAGGAATATAACTGAAAGGTTCTTGAGAGAGTATAGAACGTTAGGGTTCGTCCTTCAATGATAACACAGTTTAGTGGGGGAGGGGATTTGAGATGCCTTTCTTATTGGGACACTTTGTGGTTAAGGAAAATGCCGTGACATCATTTAAAGGATGGCCCCTTACTATAGAATGTGAAAAAAGGCCAATGATAGCTTCTGAAGTATCATAAACCGTGACTGGAGGCCCTCCAGGGGCTCTATGGTTCAGCCTATGTGAAAATGCTACGGAGAGGATAGAGTGGACAGGACACTTAAGACTTTAGTGAGCCATGCCTATCTATGCTATAATAAAACATGGATAATAGGGAAGTCTTGTGATGACACAGCCCTGGAGGTAAGGACAAGGAGTAAAATAATGAATTGAAACGATGAAAAATGTGGAAGTGCTGAGAAAAGGACACAGAAAAAAAAGTGAGTGGAAAAAAGGACACAGAAAAGGAAAGAGACATAGATATGGTATATTTTCAGACACGATAGACCAGTTCGTACGTTAATTGAAGATACAATCCAAGAACGTAACTGCACGTCATGATAGAGCAACTTAACCAACAAATGAAAGATGTATTGGCACAGTCACGTTGAAATACTGGATTGCTGTCATTAAAGACAGTGTGGGAGTACTATTTAGAAAGGAATCTTCCTCGAAACAACAAATATTAATCCGATTCCAATCCCATCGATATGGGGTTAGATTGTATCAAAATTTAGGCAAAGCCATGTAGAGAAGAGGGCCGAACGTATCGGGAACTTCGACGAAGTTTCATAATTCGTCAGTCGAGAAAGTCCCGTATCCGTCAGAAGAGTTTCCTTTGAAGAAATATTCGAAAAATTCCAGACGCATTAAGAAGCGAGCGTCAAGCGATGTATTTCCCGTAATTTAATTAGAGGGACGAGCGGCGATAGAGTTCGGAAGGTTTCTGTCCGTCCGAATCGAAAAGTAGAAAATTAACGGTCGGTGCGCGGATTCCGCTAAGCAATTGTCTTTCCATTTGTAAATTCTTGCGCACTGACGACAGAGATCGCTTTGAATTTCAGATTCGAAGTTCGACAAAAGGAGAATGAAATAAAGTCGGCTCATCATCCTCACTAAACCGAGAATATAATCGATGACATATTTGGGAGGTACGAAGGCTATAAGTGAAAAAACAAATAGGTTTTTATCGCAGTTTCTTCAAAAATAAATGGACGACGCGCTAATTCGTGCCTATTCCGCATAATCCGAGGCGTGAAACACATGCAACGACCCACAGCAGCAAATTAACGCCGGAGAACCTTTTTGTACACAGTTTCATTATGGCCTCTTCTCACAGCTCACCTGCTCCTCTTCCTATGCCTTCATCTACGTCAAGAAGATTCAGTATACTTCGAATAAGCTCTCGCGTGTACTTCGACCATACACTATAAAGTAAATTATGCTTCACATTGTTCCACACAAGGTTTGTATCCTAAGATACTATTGATTATCATCACCAGGACCTTCTTTAGACAAGAGAGGCAAACGCCTCAAACAGGAGAACTAGGAAACAAAAGCAAATTTCATGAGAGCGACCATGTTAAGTTGTAATTAAAAATTTAAGTAAGATATTAACCAGAACAATGCATTTCAGATGGATGAAATAATAAATGGCCCCTGACTATTGCTACTAATTCGGCGTCAATAATAATTTAAATTGTTTGCACCGGAAGAGAAATAGCCAATAGCTAACAAAACGATTTTTCAGTAATAACAGCATTGTGTATTCAGTGGCGTAACCAAGGGGGGATTTGGATGTTCCGCAGGCTGGATATTGATTTTTTTAAATCGGGGTTATAGGTTTATTACAATTGTTTAAATACTAACAGTTACGCCACTGATCGCTGCTAGGAAATATGTATAAATAGAAATCTTTCTTTGTTTCACTCTGGGCCAAAGTTTGCCTATCCTGGGAATGCGGGCAATTTTGCCTTTACTCCATTTCCCTTAACCCCTCAGACACAAATCCTAGCTATGCCCTGCTGTATCAATAAATAACTTAAGAAATGTAGGACGAAAAACGAGAAAAATAAAAGTTGCGGTGAATGTTCATTTTGGCCCTTCGTCTGGCAATGGTCATCGCCAGCAATTTCCATTCCTCATATCAAATCTCAGAATGATTAGAATGATCTTGAATTCCAGCTTCGCGCGGCTATATTAATAAGCATCAATATGTTCCTCATAGGGTATATCAACTTAAAAAAAGACGTCAGTAAACAGTTTCAAATTTTGATTGAGTTTTAATCATTTTCTCATTTTACTAACCTCAATATTATTGAAGGCGGAAAAGCAAACACTTACTATTTCGAAGTTTTGAACAGAGATTTTATAATCTCAAAAATAGTAAGAAATAACATTCGTACTATCAGCATTAATCCTTACGCGTAAGTTCGACCCCATTGATTTTTTCCTCATAATTTGCATTTAAAATCTATCGAAGCTCATTTTTTAATTGAGTACAACACTCTTAAATCGCATGCTCTCGATATCTCGCAACTCAATCAATCGGATTTATATTTAGAGTCATACCCCGCAAGCCGCCAGCGGCGTATGGCAGGGGGTGAAAATGCGCGTTATGGGGTTCACGCGTTTCATTTAAAGTTATTCTTTGAAGGAAATTTTAGTCGCATAAAATCGAACGTTTGAAATTTATTTTCATGAAAATCAGCAAATTGAGAAAATAACGATTCCGACGCGTCGATTTCCACTTTTTGGAAGATTTATAATGTCTTTGTCGTAATAACACGAAAACAAATACTTAATTTATAGATATTTTATATATTTATATAAAGACTAGTCGCTATTATGAAGCTTAATAACTACGACCCACCAGTTTTAAAGTACCTACTCGATATATTTTTGAAAGCGATTCTGCCTAAAGACCCAAAAAGCAGTTCAAACGTGAATCGATAAGGCTGAAAGTACGCTTCGTAGAAATGGAAAAGGTCGATATACTCAATATAACCTTTGCAATTCCTATTTCGTCGTTTTCTCGCAAGATCGGCACTTATTTCTAAAATTCTTCAGCAATTCAATTCGGATTCTCTGTTTACGACAACTCAGACGATAACTCGATGCTAATTTCGATTCGGTCCCCCAAACAATTTCCTTGCATTGATCCGCACAAAATGTTTTAGTAAAAGTAAAAACAAACTCATTACTATGACTTCACGAAAGACAGAAACTAAGTCTAGAAAAAAGTGGCGATGAAATCTTATTTGTAAATCAAGTGCTTGTTTCTGAGTGTGTTCGTCTAAAACTCAAGAATAACTTCCAAACTTAACAGACCATAATGTGTTCCATGTGCAGATTGTAAGCTACTTTTTATTTACCTAATTGTCTCCGGTTCGAATCCTGACGAATCTAAGCGCTTCCATACACATACAACTTCACCTTTATCGCTAGCAGGGTTTATTTATATTGCGAAATTAAATAAGAAAGAATAGCCGTACGAATATAGACAAGCACCAAAAGAAAGATATTCTTATTTTTGTACGAGATATTGATTTTGATTCAAAATACGCGAAAGAAGGGAAATTTTGGGATTCTAAACAACACGTCCCTCTGACGACAAAGCCAACATTTGAATCCGATTTTCCAATTAAAATAGACGGGAAATTTAGGCCCATTTTGAAGTAGGTTACATTTTAATGTAAATGTAATTATTTGATGTTTTCTTGAGAGCCCAATGAGTCGCAATTAGTGTTTTATTCCTCAATTTATATTTCCCGATGAGAATCAACGGGAAGTTCCTCTAGTACTAAATATTGTATTACAAACTCATGAAGATGGAAAGAGTACGAAATATTTACTCGTTTTCAAATAATAAGTTATTATAGCATGTTATTAATATATAAAGAATACTCTTTTAGGGAGGGTATAACTAACAAGAGATGCCACGAGCTTGTTTTTCTTCCACAGGGAGATAGGAATGTATTTGTCATTTTGTTGATATTCGTCTCTTCTGAAGAGATAAATACGATTTAGAATGCATTCCTAATGCCTTATCTTCATACATTCCAGATGAGTCATGAGAAGATAAAGTGCTGGACTAAGAGAAAGTGGAAGGAGAGGAAGTGGAAGGAGTGGAGAGGGAAGCTCTTACAACGAAGTTGGGAAGGATGTAGTTTATGCTACACAACGCAGTCGATGGACAGATTGAGACAAGACCTAAGGGATGTACAAGTGATATTAGTGATGCAGTAATGACTTCTTACACGTCCATTCTTTATGTTCAAAAGTCCAGATAGCCTATTTCTCGGAGGTCGGCGGCTAAAGTTATACACGTATATTTCAAGAATATAATATAGTTTCGTCAATTTTTTTTCGACTTCCTAATCCCCAATCTATCCGTGACTGAATGCTTAGGCTTGAATATGGCAAATAATTCATTAGTGTCATGGGAAATTATAAAAAGTATATCTTTTAATGATCATTAATGGTTTGGGCTAAAACTATGTTCGCGGGCAAAATTGAAATATTCGTCGGTGCGAAGTTGAGCTCCAGTGCTTCGATCTGTTTCAGTTTTAAATGATTTCGATACTTGAAGGGCGCCCAAAGAAAAGTTGCCGTTTTCGATTTATATAAAAGTAAGAAACTTTGGTAATTGGATGTTTGTACACGAAAGAACAGGTAAATCTCAAATTCATCAACGTAAATGGAATACTATTCTCACGATTACTACTACTATACAACTGCATAGTTAGTTATGACAGCTTACTGTCCTAAAATAACTATTCCAACCCTTAATAAACTGATCTAACGTATAACTTTCCTATTAAAAGCACAACCGAACATTTCGGAAAAATTCTCGAAATGAACATTATATTTTAGCATTTTTGAGCAAATTAACGATGAACAAGATGACACAGGGATGCTTTATGACGGAAGAGACCGACCTTGCATAGATAATTGTCAATTATGGAGAGAGTTGTCCATTGGCAGATAGAAATAAAACTGTTTATCGAAAATAGACCAATTGATTCTTTTTGAAGAAGATAAATTGCATGTAACAATATACTAGACAATACAGAGTATACCTATTACCCCTTCTTCATAACCAGAGAAATTGGTCCAGTCCGTCCTCTCTCCCTGTAGGGATACTGAATGGTGGCTCCAGGCCTCTGCAGGCTTTATCCACCGTTAGCACATTTACAAAATATAAAGAAAATGACATTCCTAAGTATATTGTAATAAAAAATGAAATGAATATTATAGCGAAACTTCTTGCTAGAAATTAGTATTGAATGGTTTGGCGGTTTGCTCGGAGAACGAAAACCAGAGAAATTGGACAAAATGGACATTTATGAAGTTAAAACCTTGACCATTACGAACTCATCCTTAAGGTTAATCAAGGAGATTTCTACTCACTTCCGGAATTCCTTTAATAAATTCGGCTTCGGTAGCAAAGCCCCAGAATGAATACAGCACCGAAATGTGTCGATTTTAAATTAACGCGGAGTTTCCGCAATTCCAAAAGATCTCGGAAAAATGACTAATAGCGAACGCTAAGGGCTTTTCAATGGCGATCTGCGTTCGGCCGAATTAGAGAAAAACGAAACCAAGATCTGACAAAAAGAACGGTTCCTGGAGAAGCGGTGTAACTCACACTGAAATTTCCCTAAGCAATGCCGCTATTTGTTGTTTTCTTGTAAGAGAATACATAAAATGAGTCAAGCGTACACATACATATATCCGACTATAAGAGGGTTACTGTTTAGAAGTAGGCGAGCAGTAAAGATTTAGATGAATACAGCTATTCTGTTCCCTTTATTCTGTTAATGCAGTAAGAACATCAGCACGAGAGATACCTGATTATTGACATAAATAAGAAATTTAAAGGTTCGAACGCTCACCAAATTGAATCCAAATCCAAAGCATGGAATATTCACTGCTATATGAAGAAAAAAGAACCTTGGTGAATGTATATTTCCTTATGGCCCATAAGTCGCGGTTAGGCCACAAGGTATAAAAAGTAAATGAACTGAACGAGTTGATTGTGCCTAAGGAAGTGTGCTACGAATCCTTTACGAATTAATTCCGTGTATTTATCGTCCATTTTTCTCGGTATCTCGTGATTTATTTGACTCTCGCGCATGATTCGCGTTCATGAATAGAATTCTCTCATAAGACATGGAACAGGTTCATAGCGTAAAGGAATGTCATTTATCAATTCTTCGATCACTTCCTAGGTATGTGGTAATTTTTCAATCACAATGTTTTAAGCTCTTCATTCACAACATGTTTACCCATGAAAATAAACATTTTGCAAATCTTTTAAAATAACTAATGCAAAATATTAAGCCAATAATTACAATGAAGGAAGTCCAGGAACGTTATGTAATGAACTGAATAGCAGTAGAAAAGGCAAAATTAGTAAAGCATACCACATCGCTGTAGTTTCTCTCAGATTAAGCCTCTTACGGTATCTGAAAGACTTTTCCAAACGTTTCTACAATTGTAAACCTTCCTCGTTTCGGAGAGTTTGGTTTTATGAATATTCCCCTTTTATTTGAAAACTGTGAGACTACTATTACTCACTACGTTCTTTTACACCAGTGTACGATATGTAAATCAGAAGGAAAAGCGAACCAGAAAATCAGTAGAAGTTACGTTTAAAACCTGGAAATTCAATTGCATATTGGATCTCTATTCAATTAATATGAGAATTCTGAGTTAGTATGTGAAATGAGTGAGGAGAGGTCGCTAGAAGATGATCGGAATTCGCAGAAAAGGTTAAAAAGGTGTGGATTTAATTTAGGCGGCGATAATGAGGCACTCACGGCCGCCACTTGGTAAAAGGAGAAACGGTTCGCTTCTTCGACTGGCGATGAGCAGAGGAAAGAGCGTTGCCAATTGCAACATCGGACCTACTTAAAATATCCCATGCAAATCTTCTACGGCTAAATTGCCTGATATAACATCGCGTAAATAAAATCGATTATCTGATTACTGAGTCGCAGAACGTGAACGTCACGGTTTCTTTGGTGAAATAAAACCAAAAAATGCGCAAATGTTATTTTTATGGAAACAGCAGAGGCTTTACAAACGAATCCAACGCATTTTACACATTAGTTACATGATTGTACGGTGAATGATCAAATTCTACCTGACACCGTTTCATACCCAAAATCATAGTTGGATGCTCGAAACTTAATCTTAACTTCAAAAATGCTAACGTAATAGCCAGTTTTTTTCCTCCATAAATTTTATTCCCAGTTTCCGACAGTAAAATGACGCTGATAAACGGGTAAATAATATTGTTTAAAATTACTTGAAAGTGATAATTTCTATATATTATTTAAACGAAACTTATTACTTAAGCTAAACCTTTTAAAGCTGTTTGGAATCAACATTCATAAATTTCCTAAAGTAACATTCAATTTTGTTGATACTTATAAAATATTCTGGTATATCCATCAGACTATGGCATGTATTTACTTTCAATAATTATATAAAAAATCAAACAATGAAATTATGATAGCCTCTTTGATAAAAGTGGTTTGATGAGAAGTGGTAACCAACACAATGATTACATATCATTAATGATTAACAGGTCCCCCAATGGCCCTGGAGACAGAAGCGATAAGACGACCCAACTTGGATACAAAGTTGCAATTGTCAATTCGCAGAAACAATGAAGGAGCGAAGCACGAACTATTTGCTCACATTTACAAGAAGCACTTCCGATTGGGGCGCCACTTATCGGCGGACAAATAACGTCTCCTCTCAAAATTTGTTCTTTTATTTAGAACATTTTCGTCCTTTTTTGCGATATTTGCAGTCGAAAGAGAAAAGAAAATATTGAGTTAAAAGGTGCTTCTCTTTCAATTAAAGGGTTTGATCGCCGCGCGAAGAGGCGACGTTTGGCAATTATGCACAGAATGAGCGATTATTCGATAATTGCTGCTTCTTCTCTACTCTTGCTGCCAATGAGCCTTGCCCACAGCATCCGTACCCTGATAAAACATGAGCAAATATTAGTGATGCGCCAAGATTTAACGAATAAACCTCTGAAGAAAGGAATAGTGTGTGCATTTCGCCGTCGTGTATTCACGTCGCTTAAAATAAGTAAATAATTTGCGATTTGGCTTTTCGTGCGGTATTGATGTTCCGCCTCCCTGTTTGTCCGATGAAAGTGATAACGATCTCTCTATGAACAAGTCTGTCTTCCGGTACAGTCAACCTACTTCTGTCAACCAATTAGATTTTATACGGAAATAATGATTTATTTAGTAGTACAGTTTATAGTACAACAGCCTGTTGCAGATCAATGGGGACATTTTACGACAGCCCTTAACAGTTATGAATTGAAACGGGGAAATAATAAATACACGAAGAATAAATTATCTTTTAACACGCTTATGCTTACAAATTATTAACTTTCCCTGATCGCGCAATAGTCATTCGATTCGTTTAACCAAAGTACTTCTATAAACTAAACGCCTCCAACTTCGAAAGTATCTTCAAAGCCAGTATTCAACAACTTCTCTGGCAAGTAAGTAATATATTAGTCGACTGTCAACGATTTCTACCCGACGTAAATCGACTACTAAAATCTCTTAACATATAAGTTGATATCAATAAACTTTTAAAAGTAAAATATTCACAAATCAACCAAGTAGTTTTTCTTTTGAGTGTAATTATGTTGTAAGTCAAAGATTCAGAAAAGGACATGCATTGATATTGTAAATGTGCAATCTGAAGGTTTCAATAACGATGTGCAATGATTTATCGTTTCACTTTTTAATGGAAACTTTATAACTAAAATTCAAACTGTTCTCTAAACTAATTCGTAGTAACTTGGTAGCTGGGCCAAGTGGCAACGGTCTATATGAGGTTAACTTATTAATTTTTGGAGCGAAAAGAAATAAATAAAAAGTAATAAAAGACACAACGCTAGCTTCCACGCACATCAGCCCTTCATTCCCTTTAAAACGCCTGTTTTCCCTCGATTACGTCTCATTACGTTTTTCTTTCTTCTGCCTAACATTTTGCCGCCGTCTGCTGCATTTTAATATCATAAGCCTCATTTTATGACTCATTCGTTCGTTTGTGCTGAACTCTTTGATGATAGGAATTAACAAACTTGTTCCGAAAGGCCTCCAGAACTGCTTAATTAGACAGCCCCTATTTCATGTAAGTATTTCTGTAAGTATTTCGTATTCTCGTATGTGTTTTAGTATTAAAAATTTCCGTATCAACGAGCGAAATCACGTTATTGAGTAAGGAAGTATATCGATATGATGCTAACATAGTATCGAGCAATTCCACGAGGAAGAAAAATAAATTTAAAGCGAGAGCAACTTTTATGTCAATGAAAACGTGCACCAGCTCCGAGACAAAACTAGAAACGATTTAGGGAAGTGATTGCCAGGACGGATAGTTAGTTCTGGTCGTTTTTCCCTCATAGTATTAGAGAGGCTAACAGCAGTTAGGGTGAGATAGGATTATCGGTGTTTTTACACCCTCTGCTTGCGGGGTTTACATGTAAATGTAAATGTTGTGATAGGGAATAACGGAGAAGTATTGTGAACAATCCAGGATTGCTTAGACCTAAGTAATCGATTGCCTACTCCTAAATTAAACACTGTGACTAATATGTGCTTTATACATTCCAAGTATCAATAAGCCTAATTTTTGTCAGACACTCGTGGTGCTTGATCGGCCCATGTAGACCAGCGTATGCGGGCAATATCTACGTTATTACCACTGTTTAATTCAATTATTTATGTCACCTTAGACTCGACTTACGACTTTTTTACGCTTAATCCTTGAATCTCAACAGATGATTATTTATCGATGAAAATTTGGATCAAAATTGGACCACCGGAGATGTCGGCTCCGAATAAATGCGAATAAATGCGTCACCCCATTGCGTTTCAAGCAAAACTAAGAGGAGCGTCGTCATCTTGCAACCTTTCGCGTCGACGACACCCAATCAGCTCTCGCTTCGCAGGATTACGTCACATCCGCTGGTGAAACCGACGGCTGAGTAGTGGAAGAACTTCTTTTGGCGCGCGTCTTCCTTGAAAGCCATTCCATCGCTTTGACCTCCGATTGCACGGTGCACTTAGCAGATGCCTTCCATTAGACGGACAAGTGTTTAGCGAGTTGTCTGCCGCGGGCAATGCGCCTGTTGCCGTCACCACCAGAAGGCGCTGCTGCAACCACTTTTTGAGGTCCTCCACCCAAGAATTCCTCCGGGTCAAAATGATTAAAACTGCGATGAGAGCTCAAGAAAACTAAGTCCACAACGTGGAAGAATGACTTCGATAGGAAAGGTGGTCGTTGTTTTGTTGGAAAGATCTGGACATGCTGATGATACTCGGTAGTAATCCCAAGGAAATCTCCGCGAATGATGCAGATGCGATGCTGATGATAAGACAGGAATCTTTGATGATTTAAGAATGCCAAGAAGGAAGGCGGAAAAGTGTTGACTGACAACTAGAACACGAAAAGGACACTGTCGATTCAGATATTTTGAGAAAGTAAATGCAGGAGCGGGGAATCTAAAGGGCACTAAACCCCCGCTTTAAAACATTCAATTCCTAAACACTCCAATGCCAATATTAAAAAAGACGAATACATATTTTTATTCTGCACTCAAATCGATGAGGATTTTCATTGACAGAAATTCCAAATTTTCACGTAAAGAAAAATCTGACGAACATTTTTTTGTGCTCAGTCTATCTTGATTCACGACCAAATATAATTCTTAACCTCCTAACCCCCGCGTCACATTTAAATACGGTAACTGGATAATCATCTGATTCAGTAGCATAAGTGATCCAAAGCTACTCTCAGAGGCTATTAAATAATCGGGTATTTGCAGAAGCTTAGAACTCTTACTTCGACTCTCTGTTAGAACAATACATGTTAGAACAAGGTATGCAAGGCGTTAATGTATCAAAGTAGCAAATGCTAAGATAACAATCTGTTAAAATATCGTTAACTGATACTATGATTACGTGTAACTGAGACTGAAATAAACTACAATTATCAAAAAGAAACATTTTAGGAATGTATTAGTCCGTTATTTTTTCAAGTTTCACAAAATAAAATGGTTATCTGACTAATAAATAGTGTTATCATCAATATTTTTGATAAAGCATCACTTTTCACCGATTATAAATTAAATGTCTGAATATATTTCAGTTGAATTTTTGTAAAAATGTCTGAGCACACAGAAAACGTCATCTTTATTCTTCCAATCAAAAGATGATTACAAACTCCTTTGGAGATGGAATATATACACCACGAATAACCTTGCAGCGAAACGGAGTACATTTCTTCTCAATTACGAATATTTTCCTTTTCCCGACCACTTCTACTTGAGCAAACGTTAAGATCGTCCAAAGGATCCTTCCAACATAAATATTTATCCTCAGAATCCGTCAATATTTTTTGGTTCAACATTATTTGTATTCGCACGACTAATATTTAACGGTAACAGTCTCCTCCTCTTCGAGAAATATGGGAAATATTCATAAGTCAACCATCGATATTATGTTATGTTTGCGTTAATCACTCGGCTCCGTAAATAGCCATTGTCAATATACGAAACATTCTTCAATTTGTCAAACTCTGCCAGCCGATATATTTGATCGCAAACACCGCTTTCACTATCTGTAATATAGTCAATACTTACATTTTTACGGAAAACACTGGTTTTTCTTTCAAATGAAGATCTTTAGCTGCTCCATGATGTGCGAGTGAATGTAAAATAAAGCAATTTTCTTTTTACTATATTCATACATCGATCATTATTACTGTGGATTAATTTTTATTTCTGCATTCTGTTATCTAAAAGTTCGATTGTCTTCCAAGCATGGAATATATTTCACGTACTTTTTCCGTGCTATTTCTATCATAATTTTCTTTTCATAATTGACATGAATTTTATTTATTAGTTGTTTCCGCTTATTTTCGCAAAATTTTCACGACTTTTTCATCTTCCTTATTGTCGTTTATCTGTAGAGAATATATTTGTTCCTAGACAATATTCCTCGGGTTTTCGACGACGAAAAGAATAATATACTAATAGTATAACATTCTTTTTCGTTTGTTATCTTTATCTTAAGAAGTTAGGTTTAATGGAAGAATGAACCAACTGTCAATCTCAACTCCGCATTGGTTAGGATTAGTGCAGTGAAGAGTTCTGACACCATCTAATATTTGTATATAATTTTTATTGTAAATACTTCTCAATCTTTTGCATTTATTCATACCTTACACCACATATCTGTCTGTCTTACAGTATGTAAGCAAAATGGAGAATTTGCAGTAATGGAGGAAAAATAGGATTAATTATATACAATAAGTGTTTCTAAATAAAGATTCATGACAGAAGTTTTCCTACAACACTCAAGAGGGTAAGATGTAGTGAAATTTCTGTCATGAATCCGTTTCGTGTGAATGAATACCACGAAGTAAATCCTGAGTCTGTATTGTTTAAGTGTTTCTACATTTACTTTCTAAAATGTACCATTTCGTATATCATAAGGATTACAGCTGCTAGTTTCAGTGTATTTTGATCATAAAAACCTTAGATCGCTTAAATATTCGGATACACGTGTTGATGAATGTTGAGCCAAGGATCGAACCGGGGACCACACCCATTGAAAGAGGGAGGGACGCTCTTTTCAAATACGGATGCTTCGGAGAGCATTTTCACACTTTTAGCTTCCCAAATCACGTCACCTGCAGCCTCCTTTTAAAGCAAGGTGATAATTGTGAGACCTGTTAGTCAACTAGCAGCGCCAGACTATCCTTAAAAAATCCTCCTATTCATATCCGCTCATGTATATAAGACGCTTAATTTGTAGTTCAAGAGGAAATGGGACGCGAGGAAATGTAATGGGAATGTATTCACACCTCATCTTTTCATGACCTCAACAAAGACTCGATTCCTCTATTTTACAAATATTCGTCGAGTCGCGGAGGAAAGGAAAGTTTTCACTCCAATGAAGATTTAGAGATTCCTCGGTAACATACATACAAATCCAGGACGTCCAACGGGTCATAAATATTTCTCAGCAGTTCCTGTCTTCTTAGAAGTACTCCCTTATCAATATTCTGCTATTATTCTCCTTCTTCGGCTTCAGTATCATGGTAAATTACTTGCGCAACTGGTGTCGGTGTGCCTGAGCCCCATTAAGTGGAAGATAAAGTTGTGTGCGTCTGGAGAGGCATATGAGAGAGCTGAATAGAGCTGGAATGGATTTCACAAGGAGTATGTGCGGTGAGAACAGCGAAGACAGAGTCAGTGATGACTGAGCAAGGAATGATGATGAATGAGTGCAAAGTGAAGTGAATTCGGCGATAACACGTTGGTCTGTACAAGTCGAAATGACGAACCTATATTGACAAAAGTGGTCTACAATGACAATGTGAGTGATACTAAAGAAAATAAAATTCCAAGAAAAACTTAGCAACTGTCATAACGAATTCGAAGGAAGAATGGACTTGAAAAAAGTCTGATTAGACCGGGAATCAAACCCGGGTCTCCCAATTGCTGGCCGGGTGCTCTGTCCATTGAGCCATCCCGGCGGAACCAGTTCTGCTTAACGGACAGAGCACCCGACCGGCAATTGGGAGACCCGGGTTCGACTCCAGGTTCTGTCAGACTTTTTTCAAGCTTATTCTCCCTTGGGATTTTTCCTGGGTGCGCACCATCTTGCGCACCACTTTTGCGATCCTAAAGAGGCAAGAGGAAAAAAAAAGGAAAAGCGTGGAATTTAAAAGGTTTTCGGTTTTAAATACTTAAATCAGCTCATTCCAATCAAAGAATGAATTTAAAAAAACGTGAGAAGATGTACGGATGAGTCCGAAGCGAAACATGCTATTCTAATCGTTCAAATAAGGGGAATTTCGAGAAAGATGATTGGAAAAGAGCGAAGGAATCAGAGAGTCAACATGGGCCTCTGACCACATCAAACACACGTCCTCTTAACGGAAATTCTTGAAGAGAAGACGTCGTCGACAGAATTGCTTTCGATGGCCAGCTAAAGAAAGAGAGCTTCGCTGATACAGCGTCCGGTTTCTCATTCACATCTACAGCGGGGCCTCGAGACCCCTATAAACAAGAAAAATACTTCTTCGGATTGGAAGAAGGAATGAGGAACCTAGGATGACAATTCAAGCATCCATTTCGGATGCACTGGAAGTTAAGAGAAATTTCACAACATTTCAGATGATAACACAACAATAACCGTAGATAAAGCAAAATGTGTTTGAAATTTCTCTGCAAAAACAGTTTGACTCATATTCAAGAAAACTAATATTTAATTATATTTAAGATTCGCATTAACTAAACTGCGAAACTAACTGTTTTCCTCTATAAAATTCATAACGAGAAATAACCTGTACGTCCAAACAAGAGCATCCAAAGTTTTCAACAAATATTCAGTGAAAGTTCGGTTGGGGAGTTTTAACTAATCGAATGCCTTAGAGGAAATGCTTAGTGGGAACCACAGCTCTTCCACACAATTATTCACAACTAAAACACAAGTTGGCTAAGTCTACTTTGCGCAGATTAAAAAATTATGGTGCTAAATAAGGTCGAGGAAGAAAGTATTAGCGTCATTATTTCAAAAGGAATATCATAATTTACAGCCGTCCAACACAGCCCAAAACTTTTTCATCCGAAAACTTCAATGCGCCGGTGAAATAAGATTTTAATTTAGCCCGAAGTAAAATAATCCTGAGAATGTTTTGAGATGAACTCAGAACTCCTAGCATTAACACACGCCCGAGTTTCAATATTTACGGGTTCCTTCAAGTGAAGGTATCTGAAACATAAATTTATTAACTACGTTACCTCTGAGGTTCTAAGCGACAAAAAGATATTTTCTTAGAACTATTAAAGGACGAGAAATAGAGTAGCATTCCCAGAATGTTATAACTTGCAATTCCAATGGTTCGATTTAAGCGAATGCATAAAGTGTTGCGCTATTATTGAGAGATGATGGAGCAAACATCTCTAGAACCACCCCTACAGTATCTTCAAAATAAAATTACCTTTTTATGGTATAAAATAAAATTACCCTTATATATTCAATATAAAATACCTTTCAAAATAAAAATATTAGTATTATATTCAAAATAAATTACCTTTATAATTATACACATTCCAAAAGTACGGAATCTCTAGATTAAGATATCTTCTTCACTCGAGACAATTATATAAAGAATAAGGAAAAAGAACTTTTCCACCGTTACCACAATATTTTATTGCACGACCATTCTATCGATCCTTTAGATCATCATCAGGTGGTGGTGATGACCTAAAGACGATGATCTAAAGGCAGATAGGATAGAATGGTCGTGCAATAAAATATTGTGGTAACGGTGGAAAAGTTCTTTTTCCTTATTCTTTACTATGGAGAAATGCCACCAAGTCGAGGCCGAATTAGAATATTCGAGACAATCTTGCTCACATCTTCATCAAGAAAGTTTCGTCTACTTTAAGAAATAATGGACAACAATCACAATATACAAACTGAGTCCTCTTAGACGTCTGATGGAGATTATCAAGTCATTTCACAACGGTTATGACAATTTTATATATTAATCTTCAAGGATGGAAAACTAGGTAGGACTGCGAATTCATTATTCAGAAATACCAGAGAATTCAAATGATAGAAAATAGATTGAAACGAAAATAATTTTATAAGGCTAAAATCTTTAACATAAATAAAAAATATCACCTAAAAAACCTCTCATAAAATCTGCAGTAAATGTCTTCAACATTCCACAATCGTATATTTATGACATCTTTCATCTTTCGAGGATTTTGATTAAAAATTTTCCGTCTCCATCTCTGCAAAATTAAGACGTTTTTTATTTAGAAACTTTTATCTTTTGTGATTAAATAAGTAAGTTGATTACAAATTCGTTCCTTACTCTGGGTCGACGTGTAACCGCTAATGATGCATAATTTTTTTGACAAATCAAAATTAAAGTGAAATACGGTTAGCAGTCCTCTGAATGAAATACTGATCTAATATAATTGGAGGGAAATTCCAACTGATATTGGAGAGAAAACTTGATTTACTTTGTTATTTAAAGGAAATGTTCAATGTCATACGTGAACATACGGTTAGACCACATATTCGTGCGAACATTTCTACCTTAAGTAGTTATTTAAAAGCCACACAATGTCTAACAATTACAGACATCTTCATTCACTGACAACGTAAAACGAATGTTACTTTTTTCAAATGAAAAGGTTTCATCTGCTCCACCAATTGAAGACGGGTAAAAGGTCCTTACAGGTATTTGCTCATCACATTCCGTTTTTCAAAAGAGCAGTTGCGTATTTTTGTATCTGCCACCGTATGAAAGTAATTTTCCTATCACTTACACTACTTAGGAGTGAAGGAATAAATGGATGGAGATCGAAAATTACGAATATATTAAGTAATATATTCGTTTAGGTTTTTTCCCAACTTATCAGATATCAGTACTGATATCTGATTGGAAAATTGGGAAAAAACCTAAAGCAAAACGGATGTAATAAACGGAGCTCGTTCACAGACACTAGGCAAATTCCTAGAACTACAAAGTCACCAATCGCCCCTATGTCCCCTCTGCAAATATTTCTGTTGACGGGTGAGGAGAGAAATGGACATCTCTTCAACACAACTATTACACTGGTGTGACCATTAACTCTAGAAAACGAGACTGCTTTGGAGAAAATATTTGTTGTAGTACGCGAAAAGGGAAGTCATGATTAGCCAATGATGCTGATGTCATCAATGATGCAGAGTCGAGCGATTCTAATTCAACTGAAGTTATGGAAAGCATTAGGCAGATAATAATAATAATAATAAGGTCTTTATTAAAGGCGAGATTGAGACTGAAAAGTCTCTTCTTCCATCTAACCTTGAGTTAATGATTATATGTACATGAAGACTTGTGTGTAGGTGAAAAGAAATAGAGAGGAAAACTTTAGAAGGAGTGGATGTAAGAAAAAACCTAAGGTGATATCTTAGGAAAAAATATCCACAGCAGGAAAACACCCTCAGAGAAGGGGGGTGTGAAAAACCTGCGCAAACCTACTGATAGTTCATGCTAAAAGATGATTAAGAAAGCTGTGTATAAAAAGAAAATTACAAAATCAATAGTAATATAACAAAGTTACAAATTAATAATAAAATAAAATCATAAACAGGAAAAACTGCAATAATAAACCATGAGGAAATAATTGATAAAACAGAAACATCAGATAAAACATTCAAACGAAATTACAAAAATAAAATAACATTAAAAAAAATGTGGTAACTGCAAGAATACACTATGAGAAACTGGTAAATATCGAATAATAGAATATATGAAGGCGCACGGGCGAAAATTCAGGGCCGGTCATTCCGAGGGCGAATTCCTGAGCCGCGCCTTCGCGAATACCACTCCCAACTTCTCTTTTCCCTCGCTAACGGTAAAAATCTTCGGAGAATGTCGAATAAAAAGAGAGTAGAAGGTTGCGGCCCAATTTCCATGTCGGCGTCCGGCTGAAAACACTTCCTAAAACGGAGTTCATGCGAAGACTTAAAAAGATCAATTCCTGGTTCAAGCACCGGAGTCTGCTCCTTTCCAAATGAACAGATAGTCTCTTGTTTCCACACCGAAGGAAAGCAAAGATGAGAATCAGATCGTGCAAAATACCGAAATTATAGTAGAAATAGATTACCCAGAGGAAAAGTGGGCCCATAATTCACATAATTGCTTAAGTCCCAGGGCTGGTTAAGGATGAAATGCTTCAACCGCCTCAGTGGGTACAATTGGATGGGGCAATTACGGAACATCGGCTCCTCTAACAATGACAATCGAAAACTAATGTCTGTTATCTATACTTAATTCTGAGAATACGCGAAATTTAATTGCATTCTGTGAAGCGATTTACCGGCAACGAAGCACTCAAGATTAGTAAATTATCGAGCGACAAATGTTTGTAACCTCAAATATAGCATAACGAAACAATCATCGATGCAAATATTGTCTTAATTTCCATTCTAATTTACGCGATCAAACTAATTTCGTTATTTAATCAAATATATCCCAACAGCACAAGGTATTCTCTAGGTATGAACGGATGATGTTAAAGGTATTTCTAGAATTATTATTTCTGATTCTCCTTTGATATCAATATATGCCCTCCAAGAGCCAACAACAAATAATTGCTAAACAAGTGAATCAGATTTCAGGGCTTTCGTTTATATTTCTATGGAATAATGACTTTTTTTGTTCATTCGGCTAAATCAAATCCATTTCTTCAGATTTTGTAGAGGTTATTTACAGCAACTAAAACCTGAGGAGACCTGAGCTTGAATAGAGTTAATGTCAACGTTAATCCTGTCCACTACCACAATAAAACTCCATTTCTTATCAACAGGTATTATTTCAAAAAAAAGAGTTATTCTTTTGTAGTATTTTTACGTACATACCAAATTAATGCTGTGTTTTTAGAAAGAATTAACGGTATCGTCTCTTCTCTTACTTTTATGTTCGGTAAATATTATTAATTAATTAATAATTCGCGAGATTTTATTGTAAAAAGATTATATTTCTCATGTGTGTTTGTTTCATTGTTTATAAAAAAATTCAATCGCAAGAAATATTATATCTCCTCCATTTAATAACAATATGTAATTTTGGAACGAAATCAACCGTAAAACGACAAAAATATCACCAAACTATATCAACGCACCAAAGCGATTACCGCAACAATTAAAAAGTTAAGCAAAAATTAGAATAAGACAACACTGATTAATAATTAACTTTTTAAATATACGATTTTTAAAACAACCTCTGGACTGTAAAAGTTATTATTACTACTATTATTATCAATACATTTGCCCTACAGATGGGCTTCAAACCAGGTGTCAGAGGTCGACTCAATGGTAAGATTATGGTCAATGATACTGATTACAATTGTAGCTACAGAAATAAAAAAGAAAAAAACAAAAAAGCTGAATCCGATTAAGAGAAAGAATAACTAAACTGTTTATCAAAGTCAAGGACACCAATACAAATTAATTGGTTTATGAATACAAGCTCAAGCTGTTATCAATCATTATTATATATAAACCATGTATCGCTTTCTTCCACTTTAGTCAATACAGAGCAGTTTTACATTAACTCGAGCAAACACTCGCTCGCAATTGACTGACCAGCAATCGCTGTACTCACAGTTAATATCAAAAAGGCGCGCTTTATTACAACTTGGCGCAGAAAGTTCTATGAAGAAGTGACTCTTTCCAAATTAATCTCCAATTACTTTCGAGCGACATTTGTGCAGCGCGTTAGCGCCGCAGCGGCACTAGACTGAACAAATAATAAATCCTTCCCATCGATAAGTAGACTGTTTTCCTTGCTCTTAACGAGCGCCTCCAATATTAAGTTTCCCTTAATTACCACTCCGTGTGTTCAAGGCGGTGTGCAAATTGCCTTGTTTCTCCAAATTGCTAGCGTTTGCCTACTCTCGGATCGCACACAAATCCGGCACATTACATTTTTTTGCGAATATCTTACGAAGGAGACGGTCGCAGCGACTATAAGTGCGAGCCATTTCTCAGACGCCTGGCCTTCCTTTCACTCAGTGTTTTAATACATTTTGCTTCCGTTAACGACAAAATGTCGTTTATAATTTCACTTTGCTTAGCCGTAAATTAGATTCGGCGTCCAATCAGCATCGAGCACAAGTTTCCTCGAATTCGAATAGAGGATGCCAAATTTACCATTAAGTCGCATGCGAAACGGTTCGTTTCGAGATGTGTGTTGCCAGCATTCAAATAGTGAAATATACTTGTGAAAAAACAAGCTCAAGCTCTGATCTGGAAGTGAATATTCTCCTCTTTATTTTCAGTTGGCAGGGAAGAAGATAGGGAAGCAAAATTATTTAAATATGAGCATTTGTTTGAGAAAGTGACTGAAAGGCCGCAGGTTCCTCTTCTCTGATTCGTTGCTTCCTTTATAATAAAACAAAAGAATATGATTTACAACATACTGTCAGAAATATTTGGGTAACTACAAAGAATGACACACGGATAGAAATTTCTTTTCGAAACAATTTGTGCGACGAAGTCACATAGAGAAATAATGGCCATTCTTCTCCTTAAAAACGTCTGTTTTAAAAGCAAACCGTAATATTATGAAAGAAAAATTAATATTCCCCTGCCACAAGCCGAAAGGCGGTTTTCAGGGTATTTATGTAGACGTACATGTACAAAGAAGTTGTTACTTTCTGAGTTTATTTTGAAATTGTTTGGGCGCCAATGTTTGTAAAATATTGCATCCATCGAGCTCTAATTCATGTACATTTTTTGTTTTTAAGCTTTAAGCGCTGAATGTCACAACCATGTTTCCGATAATATGTGTATGTCGCGATGTTTCTTCAGATAAGACGAGTAGTTTTTCTAAAACTAAGGTTTTATTTTCCTCGAGTCTTACAAGAAATATTTCCGGCAAAGATAACGAATACGGAGCCGATGCCTCCCTTTTCCATATCTCCACGAAAATAGAAATTAATGGACGGAAAATACTTTAGAGATACAAAGGAAAATAATGAAGAATCTAATACAATTTTAGTCGTGAGAGAGTGCTCACTAGGGTGCAAAACACAGCAGTAATTCTATGATGCTTCAACATTTCAACAAACGAGCACCCACTGGGAATCGAACCCGGGACTGCTATGCACCAATTACGTTACCCCCTCAGCCATCCGGGAACCACCCTAAAAAGCATAGCACTAGTTATTTACCTGCCTATATCCTATGGAAGTTTATATATTTGGTTGTGAGATATGCATACATGTATTGGATATGTAGCATTTTATGCTGGTTAAAGGGTATCCGATTAAGAAAAAGGGATATTTAAAGAGATAAGCTAAGAGTTTTGACATCATGCTATAATAGAATACCGAAGGAAGTGCATGAGTCCCGTAATACGGATTCTAAAACCTGATTACTTTAATAATAATTGTGAAGTATAAACAGATTTTGAAAACAGAAGACGCGTTAAGAGACGCGGCAGGAAAATTTTGGGAAAGCAAATAGCCTTACTCCAATGAAGTGTGAAGATGAAGAGGAAACACGTACTTTGCGAAGAGAGGGTAACACACGGATAAATGTTAAGAATGAGACTAGGTTGAATACCAGAGGATTACGGTTGGATGAATAGCAGGGGAATGTAGAAACGATGTACAAGGTGCGATGTTAATTTCAAAATACTAAGGGATTGACATGAAACGTAATTCACCGAATGTCGACATTTTCCTAAATTCCACGAAGTAACGAGGTTCCAAACGAAATATAGGTTTACTATATTCGAAGACTTAACTCGATTCTATTCCACAGATAATAACACATTATTACACGGATGTTTAAGAGCAGAAAATGTCGATGACTGTTCGATTCTTAAGGAGATATTGGAAAAAAGAAAGCGGAGAAAGGCGGGTGAGGCGCAGTTCTGCCGATGGTGTGCAGGTGTTCGCCGCTTAACACTAATTTGAGCGGCTAAAGACGCTAACTTGCGCCGTGCATAGCGAGCCGTTTCTAATATAATTACTGCGCTATAGATACGGGAACACGGAGGGAATAATTAAGGAGATAAAATTTCAGAGGCAAGAGAGAGAAAGCACCACTCGGAAATGGGCAACCATTTTGAGGGAGAACAGTCTTTAGGGCGGTCATCACACCCTACAGATGTCCACACTTGATGCACTTACGAAATAAAAAAGCTGTATATTAACGACATATTTTTCCGTGTGCCTTTACACACATCGATCATTATAATATCGATAAGTGCTATGCATATCGAAGGATATTACGATGGACAGTGCTGAGAGGGTGATTAACCTACGCAATTTCTGAATAAAACCCATGATAATTTATATATATTCATACACTAGCATCGGTTATCATGATAATACATATATGATATATATATAATAACCTGTAAATTGCTGACCGTGTTACGTCTGGTTGAAAGCGGGACATTTCTCATCCCTGAACTGGGACAATACGGAACAAACTTTTTTGCTCCGTATTTTAGGGAATGTTTTCGTTCCTTCAATTTAAATATTATTTGAAAAAATGCTGAGCTATTTCGTCAATAAAAATCATATCTTAACCAGAGATAAAATACCCATAGTTAATACACATTATTGAACTATAAAGGACGGGACATACATTTTAAAAGTGAAATACCGTCATTTCTAAGCCAACGTTTTTCACCGAAACCTCAATAAAGAGATTTTGTAAAAGTGAATATCCCTAATGATAATAAAATTTACTACGAACAATTTTGATTAATTTTTAGATTTAAATATAAATTAATGGTTGAAATCCTTTGCTTTATCTTAAGCCTAAAATTTTAATTTATCTATTTTGCTGCCGATTATCATTAAAAAATATCACAATTTCTGACGAAGTGGATATAGTGCATTTTCTGACGATATGGGAGGTCCTAAAACGGGACTATCTCGGCGAAAATGGGACGTAGGGTCAGCCTACACATTCCGGAAACGGTACAAACTATCTTCTCATACCAAGTCCCAACTTCTGGCTCAATTCTTACTCGTTCGTCCTTTTTCCGCGAAAGATACGCGACATTAACCGACCAGGGAAATTCCATTTGACATAACAAGGCTAGTGATGCTTTTCTTCGAGAAAATGCTTTCAAATAGCAATAGTAAACATTCGTGTCTCATTCTCCCATTCGTGGCTCAAAATCACATCTCTCATCTAGAAAATGGTATAAAGTATTGCTATTCTTCATATTTACCTTACGCAGAAAAAAATGCTAAAAATTGATAGATTACCAAAAATAAGGTAATACATAATAATAAATACAAAGTAAATTCTTGGGAATCCACAAGTTTAAGATCATTAATAAATTCGTGCAACTCTAATAAATCACCCAACTATTGTATTTAAATGATTTCACCTACCAATCAATACCCAGTCTGACATATCGTTAGCCTAGCAAGATCCTCAACTCCACCATTAGTTCCGAAAAACTTTGAAAGAGGAATGATGCATACTACGTAATGGCGAGAAAGTTTTACCAAGCTAGAATGTTATAGAAGGAAAAACTTCACAGAAGTGCACCCCAATGCATACCAATCTCTCCATGAGAAGAGACGAGTCTGGATGCCATGATCAGCATCACTCAGCTATGATTACATCAATAAATGAAAATGAGAGGAAGGCCAACGAGAGATAGTTTCCTTTATCGTATACCATATATATATATATANATATTGCATTTGGTGTAACGTTTGAAACATTCAAATACATAAAGAAAATGTAATGAAGATATATAGAACAACACTTCTACGCTATACCACAAAAGGTTTTTATTACACGACCATGGTTTCAACCCGTTGGGTCATCATCAGGTTATAATAAACTATATATATATGCATTATAGCGAGAACGAAATAATTTTTCCATGGTTTATAAGATGATACCTGAAGAGGAAAGGTTCGCCTCCATTTCTATTTCGCCTCCGACGCAAAAGGAGGATGAAGCGTCTTTTTATCTTATCAGTGGGCGTAAGTCACGCACGAAACGGCGTAACACACGCACGGTCCTCGCAAGAGCTGAATTTCAGCGCTAAGGAAACGCCGGAGCGAGAGATTTTCACCATAAGAGGGATTCACATGTCAGAGATAAGATTAGTTCCCACAAATTTAGAAGAGGAAGTGATGCACTGGAAGGAGAAACTGCAATCACGTTATGGTTTTACCTCAATATGGACTTCTCAAGCAGAACTCAAAATTCTCCCTTCAAAAGCAGGTTTTCACAAACATTGCAGATTCGATATATATATANTTTATGAGGTTAGCATTTAAATCAGTTCTTACTATATAATCATATCCATTTTCCGGTACTTCTGGTCTGCATTGAATAAATATCAACTGCCTAATCCATGCCTGACATTTGTTTCTTGCAGCTTACTTCCTCAGACAATAGCCTGGTTTAATGTAATCCTACAAGAAATTCCATCCTGTCTCTACCATACAGTTCAGTTAGGTATGTACATAATTTTTCATTTCATTCAAACATAAACATTCATCGGGGATAGATAATGAGAATACACAGCGTAAAACCAACCAAGACAAATGCAAAGGCCCCTAAGCGGGACCTCTGCTAACATACTAACACAAACTAAAAGAAATAAGTATCGATATATTTCGATAGGCTCAATAACGCAACGATGAATTCGAAAATGCTTTTCGGAATGAGCAACTAAGCAAGGGATGGTTTTTGTCCAAGACGCAAAAAGATAAATTTATCCCAGCCTGACCTTTAGCATTCTTCTTTTACGGAGGGTTATCTTCGGTTTCGGAAAATGAACGCGCGACGCCACGAACACAGCGACTTAGTCCTTCTTCGGATTTCTCAACACACAAACAGTGCAATATTAATACAAGAACGTTCTCCGCTGCTACCATAGCAGTAAAAATGGGAAATAATGGGAAAGTGGCTGAAGCCTACAATCTAAGTGAAAAGTTGTAGGAATTGTTTTACTTATACTTTTGTTCTCCTGGATTAAAAAAATGTTATTCGCAATATAATTCATTCCCTGTTATGATTAAAAATTATACTAAAGCGTGTGCTTTAGTATAATTTTTAATCATCATAATTTAAGCTTCCTGCTAGCGTGAGCAGAGTGCTTAAAGGAGCACCGCTCCTCCGTCTCGGCACCGATTTCCGATAAGAGGGGGCGCCCTTGGAAGAGCCGGCCCTTGTCTCACTGCGCAAGCTCCCCTCCATCTCCATGGTGACGGGTCCCGGGTTCGATCCGGGTCGACGCCCTCCTCCGCTTCCGGAAAACTCTTCGCCCCGCCCAACCAACGTTCAAGTTAGTACGCCTACGCCGAAGAAAACACCACTTCCAGCAGAAGAGCTGTGTGGAGGCGCAAATGGGGCTATTTTAGCTCACGGATCTGAAGACGGGTGAAATTAAAGAAGAAGGCTGCGCTAAAATATTGATAAATAGTTTGCACTGTGACAAATATCCGCAACATTATTGATAGCAGAGCTTGTACGGTACAGGTCAATTATTAATAAACATTAAATTTAAATTAGCTCCAAATATTTTAAATACAGAATAATATTGTGAGAATTCGAAGAACATAATTTTAGAATTTGATATCGGCAAGTATCGCTTACCATCATCTGTTTCATTCAACTGTGGAAATTTGGGCAACGGTTTCTAGTTTACAATTTGTAAATAATCTTTCCAAAAATACAATATCCCGCACACTTACTAGCAGTTTAATTTCAAATAGGAATGGAAATCTCGAAAACCTACAAATTTCTTTAATCCCTGAAATACCCTTTGCTGGGTATCATCTGCTAAATCAGACGTAGGTCTAACCCGTTCTTCCTCTAGCTCCAATCACAATTCTACCTTCGCCATCCTGGATTCATTCAACCTCAGCAAACGTACAGCAACCCTTTCAACACGGTCACACAGATTTCATTTCGGTCCACACGTATGATAATAATTACTGTTCGGACGAGTTGACTTTATACAAACACGAAAAGTCAACAGGGTAAAGAAAGAATGCTGAATGCGGGCATTTACGCTCCAAATCACGAGCACATTCCCAACTAACCCAAAGAAAAAACTCCCGAAATTGGTTCCTATAATATTTACATAACGCAAAGAAGGAAGACGATAACGAATTTATTTATATTTACAGCGAAATCGGCCAAATATTTGGAGAAACAAAGTCGTCAACATAAAATATGTTGACACCTTTTTTACTATCCGCAAAAGATGTGTACGTAATGAAGAAAGATGCACGAACGTAGTTAAGGCGGAAGAAAACGCCTTGAGGTACATTAGAGCTCCTTGGGCTCCTTCGCAAACATGCGAATCCTTAGTCAGCTGATGCTCTGCTTTCTAAGGCGTTTCGAGAGTTCTCGGAACTTAACAAAATATGAGGGCAAAAACTGTTTGCTTACATGTTTCTCGCGTGCCGTAAAATTCCAACGCCACCGATTCATTCTGAGATTTCAGCGATGGAAAAGGTTATTTCTCGGAATAGTTTAGAGAAAAACTGAACGGTAAACTAAAGCAACTCCGGGGTCAGGGCCGGCCTCGGCAGACTGATTCAGGGGGCAGGAAAGAGGGAACAATGCGCGAATATCGGAGGTAACTATGAACACCTACGATAGGGACAAATGAAGTTCAGAATAAAAAAAGACTGAAATACCTTTAATAATAAACAACAGAGAAAAGTTGCTTAATTATATTGCATTTGGTGTAACGTTTGAAACATTCAAATGCATAAGGAAAATGTAATGAAGATATATAGGACAACACTTCTACGCTATACCACAAAAGGTTTTTATTACACGACCATGGTTTCAACCCGTTGGGTCATCATCAGGTTATAATAAACTTTAATGGATAACGACCGCGGACCAATGAAAACTTTTTAAAACTCCATTTCACTGCACAACATACGTAAATTATTAAATATTGTATAACATATATTCCCTCACCTATCCACTCTACCGCTGAAGACAGTAATACAGCTGAAGAGCTACGTAATTGGTGATGCTCGCTAAGCATGTGAATCAGTGGATATCCCCAACGTCCAGCTGAGTTCATAGAAACGGCTGATTTTGATATTCCCGCTTGGTGACCAGCATGCACTACGCCTTTAGGAGTATCTTAACTCACAGGTAAGAATGGAGCATATACAATTAGTTTATTTTATGAGGTTAGCATTTAAATCAGTTCTTACTATATAATCATATCCATTTTCCGGTACTTCTGGTCTGCATTGAATAAATATCAACTGCCTAATCCATGCCTGACATTTGTTTCTTGCAGCTTACTTCCTCAGACAATAGCCTGGTTTAATGTAATCCTACAAGAAATTCCATCCTGTCTCTACCATACAGTTCAGTTAGGTATGTACATAATTTTTCATTTCATTCAAACATAAACATTCATCGGGGATAGATAATGAGAATACACAGCGTAAAACCAACCAAGACAAATGCAAAGGCCCCTAAGCGGGACCTCTGCTAACATACTAACACAAACTAAAAGAAATAAGTATCGATATATTTCGATAGGCTCAATAACGCAACGATGAATTCGAAAATGCTTTTCGGAATGAGCAACTAAGCAAGGGATGGTTTTTGTCCAAGACGCAAAAAGATAAATTTATCCCAGCCTGACCTTTAGCATTCTTCTTTTACGGAGGGTTATCTTCGGTTTCGGAAAATGAACGCGCGACGCCACGAACACAGCGACTTAGTCCTTCTTCGGATTTCTCAACACACAAACAGTGCATACTCAGAAAACAAATGAAGAAAGCGTTCCGTTCGGCAATAATTTCCCTATTCGTCAACAAACTCTTCTCAAAAGAAAAATGAGGCTCGGAGAGGCAATGTTCTTTGGTCGAACGACTACGAAAACACTGCGTCTCGAACAATCAGTTGGAGAATCTCTCCATGCGGACGCATTTCGAAAGAGACGCGCTGAGGTTCACATGATTAACCTGTGGAAACGCTGTTTTCAGCGAGAGATTTGAACAACTGGAGGGCAATTTCATGGATCTGACAGCGCAAATCAGACCTCAGCATGAAGCTTCTAATTGAAAACATGAAATCGACGGATAAGAAAGGAGAATCTCGAATGATTTAAAAAGTATATTGTCAATTGAAAAACAAACATTTTATCGTAAATCGGAGAGTGATATATAGAAAAATGGTATTAGGCGTATCGCAGATTTTTTTAAGCTTATAAAATTTGGTAAAAATTTGTCATCATCTTCCTGAAGATGGAAGATAGTAGCTGGTGCCGGACCGATGCAAATAAATAATGCGTAATATTCAAATAACTTCGAATTAATTTAATCCATAGACCATGATCTCCTTAAATCTCATCAAAATACAGTTACTACGTTGGTAAACGAGTTTTCTAATTATGAAAATCGAGAGTAGTTTGCAATAATAACTCTAGTTACGCCTAAAATTAGAAGCGAAGATCTGAAAAACACTGACCGAATGATTTACAACTGAAGCCTGCGTCAGTAATGAGCAAAAGGAATGCGAATCTTAAAACTGAATTGAAAGCGAGTATTACAAGAACCATCGGTCACTTTCTCACTTCTTGTGTGCAGCTTAACTGAGAAAATTTAAGAATTGTTTTTTTACACCTGAGAGGAAGAAAACAAAAAAAAATTAATAGTTTCAGCCAATCAAAGTTTGAGCCTTCATTTGTAAATAAGCGAGACTCAGCGGATGGGTCAGTCATAATCATAATTTCCTTAACAGCAAGATCCTGAGTTCTTTTAAACAGAAAGATCTCAGTTAGATCCATTTTCATAAATATAGTACTGTTATTGAGAAAGACACACAACCATTTCTTACACAGAACACTCCGACTGATTGCGAATGGAAGTAAGAAACGGTAAACCACTCCGCAGCCGCTAAATGCTCCAACATTTAATTGCTAGTTCAATACAGAACAAATTTGGGAACCTTCAGATGATGTTAAAGACAAAACGATTTAGTTCGGGTAAAAGTCGAGGCCTTACAGAAAGAGAAGCCACCCGCCCGTGGTTCATCTTATATATTCAGTATATGTCATATTCCTAAATTCTGATCAAAAACATCACCCATTTAGTGAGGTTTACCTTACTCCACAGGACTTGAACAAAAACCTAGATTTAAGAGCATTTCTACGCCATCAGTCGAGGAATTATATGATCATAAATGGTATATATAGAAAGCCGATACCAGAAGTGAACTCTTTAATTTCTATTTAAATTATGAAATACAAATAATTTAATCAAATTATTTGTATTTCATAATTTTATTTTACTGTTAATTTGTATGTAAATTTGTTTTATTTGTTTTACGTGTTTTTATATAAATACCGTGTTTTTATCAAGCATCTCCCCCGCTGAAGGTACTAAAGTAGTCCGTTGATCTTCTCTGATATGCCATATATCCAAATTGTGAACTTGTCTCGAAACATCTTATCGGAGTTACTCCGAAGTGAATTACTCCGACTTTAACTCTCGATCGCCTTACATTAGTTTTACATTTACATTTACATGCAAACCCTGCAGGCCGCCAGTGGCGTGTGGCAGTGGGTGTAAAAACACCGATAATCCTATCTCACCCTAACTGCTGTTAGCCTCTCTAATACTATGAGGGAAAAGCGACCAGAACTAACTATCCGTCCTGGCAATCATTTCTCTAAATCGTTTCTAGTTTTGTCTCGGAGCTGGTGCACGTTTTCATTGACATAAAAGTTGCTCTGGCTTTAAATTTATTTTTCTTCCTCATGGAATTGCTCGATACTATGTTAGCATCATATCGATATACTTCCTTACTCAATAACGTGATTTCGCTCGTTGATACGGAAATTTTTAATACTAAAACACATACGAGAATACGAAATACTTACATGAAATAGGGGCTGTCTAAATTAAGCAGTTCTGGAGAAATAAGTTTTGTTAATTCTTATCATCAAAAAGTTCAGCATAAACGAACGAATGTGGCACAAAATCAAACCTTATTAAGCAGCTAAATAAACAAATTGCTCAGTACAGAAACAGAAGGCGCAATTGACTTGGGTGGAATAATTCGCGGGGACAATCGCATGTAATTGATTGAAAGATCGATGAATAGAGAAACTCCATTATAAAGACTTATGGTACTAAAATGCAGCGTACGGCTGCAAAATGTTAGGCAGAAGAAAGAAAAACGTAATGAGACGTTATCGAGGGAAAACAGGCGTTTTTAAGGGAATGAAGGGCTGTTGTGCGTGGAAGCGTAAAGCGGAAGAACAGAGCGTTATTGGCGCATAAACAGCCTCCAAAGTTTAGTGATAAGCCATTTATGAGTAATAAACAAGGTACTTAGCAAAGCGGCAGAGTGCATTCGAACAAGGCAGCAACACGTGAGCAAGCACTCTCTCGTTAAGGAGTTTACTGCTGCCACGGAAACGCTCACAACAAAATTCTTTGAGGGGAAATTCTAGCGATATGGGGGTTTAAATCAACCCAAAAAAATGCAATTGGAATCGACGATTAACATAAATAAATGAAAAGGCATTAACTCAAGACCTGAATAACATTATAAATTAAGATTCAAATTGCTTTTTATACGATTGATATTTTTAAGAAAGTGAACTGAAATTTTCATAAATACCTGTAACGGCGTCTTCTTTCTCTAGGTTGAAGTAACACCTTGGTAGCAACTTCTTGATGTATCACAAAGACGAATATGAGTGCGATCACCCCCTATGAAGGAAATGTTTAACTTATAACCAGCAAGCATCAGAAAGTTAAAAGGAAACGAAAAAAGGTGACGATTTATTACTGCAATGAGTTAGAATTCACAAAAATATTCACGCTTATGTTCATCATAGGCAAAGACACTGGGAATACGAGTTAAATACATATTTCAAGTACTCCCAAGTAAAAGAGATAATCCGATTCGAAATACTGATAACTAGAATTATATTTATTGTAAGTATTAGGTATTAGTCTTATTAAGTGGGTAACGCGTAAGCCTTTTACGAAAGACGTTCCGATTTCAAGGGCGCGTGACCTCAGCTGTCCTCTTCTACATTTACATATGTAAGCCACCTTCCGGTGGGTATAAAAGTGTATTAAGTGACGTGTTTTTATAAGGTCAAAGATTTTCATAAAAGCCATTATCTTAATAAAACAATAACATAGAAGTACAATAAAACAGGATGGTCAGTTGTGACTGCGAATTGCACGAAAAAATAAGCGTGTGACAATGGTTGTGGGGAGGGTTGTTTCACGTTGTTTTAGGAGCGAGTGGATCGTGGAGAGTGGATTGTGGAGAGTGGATTGTGGAGAGTAGATTGTGGAGAGTAGAAGCGAGCGACAAAGTTGCAAAATTGGTGGCGTATAACAGCGTAAGTGGATGAAATGGGAGATGGGGAAGAAGAAAAAAGTGGCTGAAAATGATATCCAAAACACAAGAAAAGATGAATAAAGACCGTATTTATTTACAACTGCAAGTACGCAAGGAGAGGTAATTAAATAATTAAAACAAGAAATTACAACATCACACCAAAAAGAAAGGAGTGACTTTGAAGTGTGTACGTATAAAATGTCTAGTAAGCCTCATTTCTCCGTTGCGGCTCTTCGTAGCTGATGGTGGAGGGAATGAGGTCCCAACCGGTCTTCGGTCTGAATACTTTACAGACAGACGTATAAAACTCGACGTACGTAGATATAAGTATATACGTACGTATAACTTATAAAACTCGACGTTTGTAAAACTGAATTACATGCTTTCCATTTAATTGAAGATAATGGTAATAAATCGCTGATAAAACCCTATTTGCGGATATTTTCCACAGAGGAGTCCAATAGGACAAAATCGGAGGCATTTTACTCGCGTAAAATGGGCCGAGGAGGGGAAGTAATAACGTGTCTATGAATGTCCTTACAATGTTATCGCACGAGGACGCTCCCAATCGATGGACCAGTCTTAAATGAAAGCCCTCTTTCGGAGGCGTCTCCCTTTAAAGGAGTGCAAATAGATTTGATCCGCAAAATCTGTTTCGTGGAGAAGCAAGGAGCGCTCTTTCGTCCATTTTGTGTAGCGCTGAAGAGGGGAGCCTCCTTGGATCAATACGGGCGGCGGTGGGAGGAGCGATGGATCTGAAGAGGAGGAGCGAATGTCTAAAGAACGCTTCCACCGAATTCAACTTGGCTTCGACCAAGTTGGGAGTTGCTCCGCCTTCGGCCAACTATCAAAAGAAAACCACTGCCGGGTGAAAATCCAAAGCTCTAGAGAGAGGGAAGAATTGACCTTAAACTGAATTTCGATCGCTCCGGACTCTAGTAAGAGGATGATTTAGTGACAAGATGATACACATTATTAATTAAAAATGATAAGAGTCATTCAGCCTCCAATCCGATAAAACTAAAAATTGCGAGGGAAGAAAATACGAGATTCGGCTGTCAATCCCAACTTTTAATCGCGTTTTATTTTCCTTTCTTACGGTGTATTAGTACCCGATTTCTGATCTTGGCGAATGGGGCAATTTTTATCACTTGTACACCAAAAAGGATCTACATGTGTATCCTGTCTTTCGCCGTGTGGCAGGGGTTGCGTGTAATATGATTTTACTTCCTTCCCAAATCGATTACTTTCATGTATCGTTCGCGGAAAAATATAAATCTTGGAGCGACCAGTCTTGGTCTATGTAACCCTAGTTTTTCTAGTTATTTAAGTAAATTAAGCCTTTGTTTAAATACTCTAACTAAAGATTTTCAACTTTCGAAGGAATGAAATTTAAACTGAAATTCTCGTTCCTTGCCAAAGAAAAAATTGTCGCTCTTTACAGAGGTGTGGTAGGTAATGTTGGAAAGAGATGAGATCCAAATCTGCTTTCTGGCGTACACATATTTGCAGGCAGACATTGGAATTATAAGAGTAACCATCCCACGTTAACATAATCAGATTTCGCATACAAATGAAAATAAAACATGAAACGAATTTTAAATTGTAAATTGTGGTTGGCGCCGAAGTCCTATCTTATAAAGGAAACAATTAATGTATAATTACGGATTGTACGCATACATTTATAAATAAGCTCAGCTTAATTGCCTTTCGGGGGACGGCAGTGGCTTGCACCGTTCCGACTTTTTTAGTCGATTGTCTCTTTCTTTCACTCGGAATATGAATTTTTTCGTCTATAACAATAACCGCAGTACCTTTTTCAGCTGTATTCAATCTGCCAGTGTAGCAAGAAGGTCGCAAAATATCCACATCATCCTCCAACTAACTCCAAAAGAACTATTTTCAATATTTAGAAGGCATACATTTCATCAAAAGTTAAAAACTTGAAAAATATATTCGTTAGATCCGACGGATTGCTCTGCCGATATTAGAACTACTACTACTAGAACACTACTAAACTGTACCGCTTACATAAAAGGTGAAATCGACGACCGAAAGCTTACTTTGCAACGGAATAATCTTTTCTTGAACGTTGAGTTTCAATTCAAGAAATGAGCGGAGACCAAAAGGAAAAGAAAGGCCAAAGGAGATAAAGAAGACATATCGGTGGTAAAACTAGACGTAATGTTTCTTTCAGTAGCAAAGGTGATACTGCTGTAAGATGCTATGACTGTGAATGAATAAGCAAGATGTAAAGGCGAATGTTAGAGAGGTAATCTTGTTTCTCAGAAATATGGCGGTTCGAAACCGATATTTACCTGAGAGAGGGTTTCAAAGAAGATTCAAGTGATTTGAAATGGGAGGTTTATCATTCCCTAAATTAACAGAGAGCACGAGCAATCGATTTTCGAATGTAACTTCATCAAAATCAGTAGAGATACTTAAAATATGAATGATTTTAAAGTAAATATTCCTTGAGATAAGTACTAATTGTATACGTACCTGTTATCCAGCAGCTGCAGGCTACAGATGTGATGGCGGCCGAAGAGGAGAAGAGAGACACTGATGGACGCCATCGCCGGACAGCAAAGTCACCTGAATCAGCAAAACTTGATACAAAATGTGTTCATGAAATATTTCTTAATCCAGTGCATTACTCTTAAAAGAATCGATCATGAACAACTTGTGGGGAACAGCAATATTTTTCAACAACTTGAGAAGTCCTTTTTACTCCACAATTAGGGTTCGTTTTTAATGTAATATACTCCATCAAACAGCGGGCATTGAATGTCAAGGACTGAACTCATAACTAGAAAATGCAGCATTATTTACAAAAATATAATGTATTCAGTAACATCTTACAAGAAAGAACACTTCGTAATTTTCACAGAAGATTTTACTCACTAATTTCATCAACGAGTTTACATATTCTGAAGTGGAAAATACAAAGTATTCTTTCTATTAAGATGTTTGTGAAGTTCCACGAAATCACGATTAACCACATTAAATTTATTTAGCAATTTTGAGACGCCCTTAAATTTTTGTCAACTTCGTACTTAGTATTTAATTATAGAGGCAATATTAATCGTTGGGCATTGATTGGGAAGGTTGTGAATTGTTATAAGACAGAATCACTTTCAGTCAAAGACAAGTATTCTCTGATGGGCTCATAATTAAATAAGCCTAGATATATTTAGATATTTTAATTCATTTAAAGACACTCTTGTAATACAGTCGGAGCAATTTAGGCATAAGAGGTCCGCAAGGAAGGTCCTAACTTCACATACATTCATGCAAGGTTTAGATGTAAGAAGAGACTTGGAAGTCTCAATTTCGCCCAAATAAAGTCGCATTACTATTATTATTATATAATTATTGTTATCGTTANTATATTTTTACTATATACACATAAGTTACAAATAGGTGAAAACCAGGTGGTAACTTGTCACATTATTTCCTACTTAACATGTTACATAAATTATTCCATAATACATATAAAACAATACATCATAATCATTCACAAATGTCGTCACTTTGGCTTAGATTATTACTATTATTATTATATAATTATTGTTATCGTTAGATATGCATAGTATGTACAATCCAGTTACAATCTTTCAGTGTATTCAAAGCTGCTTTTATAACCCATCTCCCCACTTTAGGCAGACCCTGGACATGAATGGCAGCGCAGTGATCTCTCTGAAGGATCTATCTACTATTAGATTCGCTGGTAAAAGAACGACAACCTCTTGATGGTCCCCACAACTTCCAGTAAAGATTGAGGGATGGAATGTAGCAATTTAAACCTGTATTCCTGCAACGAATTGTCCCATGGACGAGCCCTGAAACTGATTTTCCGAGCTTATCCCTCCCTTAACTATGGAGATGGCAAGCACCTCCGTAAGGTTTCACAGAGCTTAATCAAAAACTTTACTCTCTTTCCTAAGGTTAAAGATCCAAAGAGAAGATAGAGTATGCCTTCTAGGAAAGAAGCCTTAGTACTAATAATAATTCATTTCCAGGATCTTCCCTAAATATATAAATCGTTCCTTAAAAATACTAACGATAGAAGGCAACAATTAGAATGCAATACAAGTAACATTGCATAAAATACCTGAGTATTGATATATGAAATATTGGTATTGACACTATTTTCTTACCAGCCATCTTACGAACCTCCAACCTGTACAACCTCTACAACCTGAAGAATTACGTAACATTTAATGCGCTATATTAGGCCATCCAAACTAAGCAAGGTCTCTAATGACGGAACAAGAAAAAGTCGAACTTTGGCCTACCACAATATTAATTGGTAGACGACCATGGTTTCGACTCAATGAGTCTTCGTCAGGTTCATCACCATAACTCCTGACACAACCCAATGATCACTCTGTGAGTCGAAACCATGGTCGTCTACCAATTAATATTGTGGTAGGCCAAAGTTCGATTTTTTCTTGTTCTTTGAGGGATTTCTAAAACGAAGTCACGGCCCAAGCAGTTGATGGTCTCTGATGTTATAAAACTCAACTTAAAGGTCAACAGCTTAAGTCACTCCCTCTTTCATCTAAAAGCTACTAAAAGAATCACTTACCTTTAATACGTCCTCACTTACCTTGACGAAATTCACAGCAAAATCAGCTTTCCAGCAACATGGACGACTATGGTTATAAGTTATTTCATCTCTTATGGACGACGTTTATTGGCTCTTTCTCAAAGTGAACAAAGAGCTAACTGGCGAATGGCTGATAGGACAGCGACGAGATTCTCACTGCCTCTAAAGAAACAGCCAAATGCTGAATTCCTAATCACTTCTTGAGTTCGCTATCATCAAAAGCCTCATGAAGCAAGTTCATTAAAACGGACATATTTTCGTATATTATTTTCATCCGTAAATATTCATTTTCATCATTCATTAATCAGCAATACAATTTAATCTCCTTTATATTTAATTCATTGATGTAAGTTTGAATGAGTTGTTTGACTTATAGGTCACAAAGTGAAAATCAATTATTATAAACGTAATCAAAAAAGGACGAACATACCTGAATCCCTCTCAGGTATGTTTTTTTCTCTTCCGTTTATTTCTGGAGCTTTCTCAGACATGCGTCTCTGCATGCAAACTCATTCTCTAAGCCCCTTCCATACTAATAAATAGTTAACTTATATTACTTTCACTTTCAATAATATTTGAACGTAAGAACACTCAATGATTCCTTTCCTCAGAAACGAACAAATCGCGATTGAGTGAAGAAAATAACATTTGATAACCTTTTCCGAAAACGTCTTTCCTTTATTCTAATTATGGAAAGGAATCCAAGAATTGTTTTAGAGGGATTTACTGAAATGCTCACAACAAACTTAATTAAAAAGGAAAAGAGCAGTCCTTCATAGGTGGATGTTTGTTACATTATGAATAAGACGGCCATTAAAAATAAAGGGTGGTCCTAATCAAACAAAATACAGAAAAGGGAAAAAATTTCTAAATATTTAAAAAAATAAAAATTGGGAAATATTGGAGTGCTATGGTTCTTGTTTCCATTATATGTGTTACAAGAATTAATGTCAACTAAGTCATTCTTTCGTGAGTGTAATGAATTAGAGGTTTAAAAACACTCCGTAAGCTGTACATCGGCAGATGGGGCGTTTAGAGACAAACGGGAATTTCCGAATCACAGATTTCTAGGAATAGTCCTATGCGCATTTCGAAAACAAAGTCTCTATTCTCAAGGGTTCAATAACGGAATTTTTTCTCTCATGAGTGTAACGTTTGTTTATATCATTAAGACGTTAATAATTGATAATAATGCATTAATACTTAGTATTGTCACCAAAAGACTTTAGATTAGTCTTCTATAGCAATCAATTGTCTGCGTGAGCCTTTTGTGGAGTGCTTGGGCTCCGAAGAGTGAGACAGAACGTCGATAGTTGGTGCTTCTGAACCCTATCTCTCTTGGACAACTTTTAACGCCTAAAAGACATCTAAAAAACATCTTGAAGCATTTGGGAAGCGAAGCAAGAAATCGGAATAAAGTGTATGCGGGCGTTGTGAGGCCGCATTTGACGGCGGAAGGTGCGAGTGGTGGGTGTGTGACGTCATACTCCTCGACTATCGACTTAAGAAGTCGAAGAGAGCGAGGGAGAAAAAGAGAAAATTAGAGATTTTCTGGGACGAGAGTCTCGCATGCGACACGAACAGCTCCTCCGTTGGCTGAGACTTGCAAATTAGACACGCGTAAATCATTCGTCCATTCCTCCGATAATGAATCCCTCCTCCAGAGGAAGTTTACCGACGAAGGAATCAAAGACGAATCTCTCGCTTCTTCCGCACGACCTACAAGCGGAAATGTGAAAATGCTCTGTGGAGTCCAAAAGCATTTTGCATAACGACGGAACAATTTAAGTCTACAGCTACAAGCTGATGCGTCCTCATCTATGATAAAGTTATCAACCCAGAGTTTCCCAAATAGTGAGCCGCGTGATGTCAAAGGATACATATTCTCGAAATAATTCATTACCCACACGCTTTATTCTACGAGAAATTTTTTTCTCTTAATTAGGGTAAGTAATAAAGCATTAAAACAGTTCTACTCTCGGTTTACAATTTTAATGTAGAATAAACCTATTTCGCGTGTAGTTAAGTGTACCGCGAAGCTCGAGTGAATAAGTTAGAAAGTCGTGGAAGACAAAAGGCTGTGAAGCATTGCTCTAATTTTTATAGATGAAGAGAAATATAGCGCAACACCGTTAGAGCCCAATAAATATAAGAATCCTCAATGGAAAATAAAGAGGTTGAAAATCGATCGATTCCAAAAATGGCTGCATCTTTAAGTGTCCTTGCGTTCATTTCCTTGTATAGTTCTCATCTATCGAAGAAAACTGCCCATTGGTGGGCGGTTTTGAGTAATACCTTAGAAACCTATCTTGAAGTAACGACAAATTTAGAGCCTAAATTCCCTCCAATTGACTATAAACATGTCACATTGACAGGGGAAATAGAACAGATGTAAAGTCACGGCAGGAAACATGTTACTATCAATTTTTAACTCGAGGTTACCGTTATGCCTAAAGTTGACTAAATCATCCTTCAATGGCGGCGAATCGCATCTCCTGCGAATGATGGTTGCGAAAGAAAGAGGGAAAAGAGTCAGGCATATACAGAATGCAGTTGGGGTTCATTTTTAAAGGGATATTTGGAGAAAACCAAGGAGATACAATCTGCAATGACTAAATGATGAATTAGTGCGGACTAAAAGTCTGGGAGAATAATATGAAAGAGCACCTTTATATATATCGTATATATAGAAAGAGTGAACGGATTCAGAATTACTGAAATGGTGAGGATGAGAATGGTTCAAAAGGAAGAGAAAGAAAAAGAGCGGGATGAAATCAGCGAGAGAAATTCTACATAGTAGAACTTGGAATAAAAGAGAAGGTATGGAGTGTGTGTGTGAATAAAAGAGGCAAATTACGTGCATACCCAAAAAGAGAATAATGTAATTTATACATCTGAATACAAATTTATAAATACAATCCATTCGCGAATGTACAAAATATGTACATTTCAGCCGAAATACATAATAATAAGATAGATAAGGATCACCGGCATCGACTTGGCATGAAAAACGTATTTTTAGAAGCAAATTGAGTTTTTAGTTCCCAAATGGATTTCTAATATATCTCAGCGAATACTATGGAATTGAAAACAAATGTTATGGTTTTTGTTAAAGTTACTATTATTATATGAAAACCCTTTTTGGATTATGGCTGAGTATTGCAAATACTATTTTTTATACTAATTGCTTTTATACTCTATTTTTTATACTAATTGCACCTCTACTCTCTTAATTTCAAAACAAACGGACACCCATTCGTAATCTATGAACATTTAACGTGAGACAGAAGACAGAATCTGCAATATATTTTCAATGTCAATGCGCAAGAAGATAATAACATTTTCCTCATTGAAACAGTTGAGCTACACCCTAGATCCTCTTTGTCCATGACCCCGAGCACCCATTGCGAATCTCTGTTCTAACGGAAAATATTTATTTTACTGATTGGTGCATTTCCTCGGAAAGTTTAAAACGGCTATGACAGTATCTCACTGTGTACTTTTAAACTTCATTTAGGGATTTGAGAACAAAATCGCTACATAATTCTACAAAATAAAGAAATATTAAGCACTTAACAAATTGTCATTGCATTTAGACCATTTCAGTATAGCATTCAAAACCAAAATCCTTTTAAATTACAAACGAAGTAGTAGTAGTTTTGTAAGGTGCCTCGACAGCTGAGGTCATTTTGTACCTTTGCAGCAATTACAAACGAAATACAATAATAGACTACAGAATAAAACCACGCTTATGAAAGTATTCTCACAAATACTGCAAGTTCTTCGTATATGTTCTTCAATAATGTCTTACTGAGACGAAGTTATTTTAAATCAATGGTGTACCAATACTCTACTATGCTAATTATACTAATACTAATGCTAATTAAAAGTTGAAAAGGAACTTTCTCGATATATTCATCAATTGCCAATTCGACAACTTCTAAGAAATCAATATTTACTTAGAATAAGAATATTTACAAAAACACAAAGATTACACGATAAAGGTGACGGAGTGCGTATAACTTAGAGCGAATTATCGCGATACTTGGCGTGTTTTTATTATCAACAGATTAAAGTGATAGCACAACAGGTGCTTCAGTGGAGATTGGAATCAAAGCTGTCACATCTCAAAATGTATGCACTGATCTCAGCGAAACAATCACATAAGCACTCTAACAAAGAATTCCATTGAGCAGCAGATTCAAAACAAATCAATCGAGATCGATCCCGTAGTTGAATAGAAAAAGTAAAGGGCCCGCAAATTAAATCTCAAGTATTTCGCTGTTGAACTCTCTAGAATTCAAAGATTCACAACATACTGACTGATAGGGATCTTTTACATACACTTAATCTAACGAAGTCTGTGGTGATCGAATTCGCTGATTTAGACTTCTGGTTCTTAAATTTGCACCTTTTCTGAGGATATATTGAGTCAAAATGAAATTTGTATATATTAAAGAAAGTCAATTTTCTCTTCTATATTAGGAATTACCAGAACTTCACTCCAACATTCATTCTGTAATCTGTGGCAGAAAACAGGCAACAGACTGTCACGAAAAATCCTTCTAAAAACCCAAGTTTCACCTCCATTTTGGCTAGAAGAGACTGAGATTTCAATTGAAACTGCTGTATGGTCTGAGAACCCTGGATCAAATATATCAACTAAGAAATTATTGTTTGGAATGTTGGTTAAGATTTGATCAATCAAAGTGGCACTTTTGCTGAATATTGAAGGACAAAATACAGAATTAAGGTGATGACATTTGGAATTAGTGGTATCAAAAAATTAATATTAAAATCACCACATGCGACTAATTTAGACTGCTTTCTGCTCAATAAACCAAGAATAATTGAAATATTATTTATGAATATATCAAATTTGCCATCTGGAGATCTGTAAATACAAATTACAATAACGTGACAAAATCAATAACCGATTAATCGAAATGTTTCTCGTTTCGGTTTCTCAGTGGTGGTCGTGTGAACACCTTAAAACATTTAATGGAATCTTACATGTAGGACGTGATAAATCAATGTCTTTAACTAGCAAATGCATTATAGATAGTGAAGGTTATTCAAGAGATTTATAACAAATTTTAGTTATTTATAAAATTATGGTCAATCTTCCATCACATTGATTCCTTTTTGTTCGCAATGAGTTATATAACTATACTTCTCTAGATTTATAATATCCCCTCCCTTTGGTTTGTCTCAGTTCCCAATCTAGTCTTTTGTACGCATTATAAACGGTGCAGATTTCATTTCTTCAGTGTGAATGCATCTTCTTATTCTGAATCTCAACAACCGCCCTCCATGGTTTCAGATTCCCTCCATTTTTCGTCTTAGCGGAATGAGGTGACTGAGTTTGAAAATTAAACTCGTTAGCTATCAAATTCGTTCACTTACGCCTCTGCTGTCGAGAGCTATAAAAAATGTGCACGCAACGCACGCAATCCCTGGAATCGCAATCTGTCGAAGGTGAACGACCTGGAAGAAATGACTCTTCCAAACGCACACTCGAGTCAATATTTCCATCGGCTGATGCTTTTGCTCGTAAAAGTTTCAAGAATAACGTTTCACCGCCAATTTCCGTTACTTATTATTTCTCCTTTGATAGAGCATTGCTTGTTAGTCAAATTACGAAAATAATATTGAAGGAAATGCCCCGGGAATAATATCATTTCCTATTTTTGTTGAAGCCCTCAAGTGTACTTGGCATTGCCGCGTATTTTTAAGAATCATAAGTTAAGTACATGTATTGAATATTGAAAAACAGTTCACATTGGGAAAAAGAGCATTGTTAAATCCTTATATATATTGTTTTACAATATGTGTATGGCTGTGCTTTTAGAAGTTTCACAAATAATACAAACCACAAGATAAGTATATATGTTAGAATAAACTGTGAAATATATGCCACTTATGTTTTGTTAGTATCACAAATGTTATATTTGGGGTCCTCCTGAGCATAAAGCGTGGAGAAGGCGCTATTTTAGTAATGGATGAGAATTACGTTAATATCTTTAATCGTACCAATATTCGATAGAATTAAGGTTTAAATTACATCTAATATAGTATACACACTCACGCGGAAAACCTAATAATGGAAAACATGGGATAGTCTCACACATGAAAATGGATGATAATGATTATATATATATACACACACACACACCCATACCCCAGCCAATGAGTAAAACTATGATATTACACTGAAGCCATGACCGTATGTCATTTTCAGGCATATTTCAAATAACTCTTCCTACACCACATTTTTTATTTATGACCAGGAAACTTAACTTAGTTTTAAAAAAATTTATCTATTATCGTATATATTTGGTCCTCCTAAGCCAGAAACAGTCCGTCGTAAGATCATAATAACTCAATATATTTCTTACCATTATTTATAATATTTTTTCTACTGTTTTCATGTCATGAAATCCTACTTTACGTACATACATTTCTTATAGAAAAATATAAGAACTGGTTATCCCCGTGTACTTATATGGGATAATTCATGAAATCGACATTCAACAATGGTCCCAGTCGTCAAAGGGATGGGTTGTTTATTTCCGAAAAAGTTTACGAATTTTCAGTGTATTTTATCAAAGTTCTGGAACTTTCATATCTATATGAATATTTAACGACTAAAATAAGAATCTATGATCATTTTCCTTTCTTTTGACACTTCTCTGGATTTCGTAAGACCACAACTTCGAATTTAATTCTGTAAAAGAAACAACCTCTGCAGGTAACGGAATCTATTTTACTTACATTTCTTATGAAATCAGCGTTCAACAATTGCCTTGGTCGTCAAAGGGATGGGTTGTTTATTTCCCAAATATTTTACGAATTTTCTGTGTATTTTATCAAAGTTCTCGCAATTTCGAATTTATATGAATGATTCACGACTAAAATAAGATTTTATGATCATTTTCCTTTCTTTTGACACTTCTCTGGATTTCGTAAGACCACAACTTCGAATTTAATTCTGTAAAAGAAACAACCTCTGCAGGTAACGGAATCTATTTTACTTACATTTCTTATGAAATCAGCGTTCAACAATTGCCTTGGTCGTCAAAGGGAGGGGTTGTTTACTTCCCAAACATTTTACGAATTTTCTGTGTATTTTATCAAAGTTCTCGCAATTTCGAATTCATATGAATGATTCACGACTAAAATAAGATTCTATGATCATTTTCCTTTCTTGTGAGACTTGTCTCAATTTCGTAGGACCATTGTTACTAATGTAATTTTGTAAAAGAAACGACCACTGCAAGTCATGAAAACGTACTTTACGTTCATCTATTATGGAAACGTATTATACCTGGGTTCGAACTCGGGCCTTTTCAGAGATGACAATAGTTTTCCTGGGGGTTTCAGCATCGTAGAAACACAATGCAGTTTGTTTCAGATCTCTAAGTCAAGCCGTTTCTGAGATAAATTGGGGGATGAACAGACGGACGGACGGACGGACAGACAGTTGCTTTATAAATATATGATTTTGCTTTGTCAATAGTTGTTTCATAAAACTTTATTTTCGGAAATATTTGAATTTGCATCTGTTGTTCAATCTCGAATTCAAAGATTCACAACATACTGGCTTCATGATGTGGCAAAAAGAACTTGTCAACCTAAAGATTGGTCAAAGTATAAATCCTTCGCCAGAGTATTCAAAAGGCTTATTACAGAAGCAAAATCAACAGTCGATTATGAACAGATTGCTTCTTCTAATAACCAAACCAAAGCTATTATAAGGAAAGAATGTGGTGGTAGTAAAAAAACACAGCAAAAGTAATAATAACTTTGAAATACAAAACTCTGATCTTATAACAAATGCCTCCGAAATAGGCATGTTATTTAATAATTATTTTGGGCAAGGATATCATAACTGAATTAAACCCAAAACCATGTAGTTGTGGACATACTGTTCATACTTCTCCTATACCAAGTAATAATATAAATGCTCCATTTGATCTCCACCCTATAAGTGAAGATGAGATATAAAGATGGACCAGCCCCTAAGTAATAAAATGTCATCCGGAATTGATGGCGTTCCAGACCGAATTATCAAAATAACCATACCTTATTTAATAAGTTTTAATGTATTTATATATCTCCTGAAGAAGGCATATTTCCTTCATACTTAAAATTAAGTAAAGTAATAACTCTTAAAAAAGAAGACAGGAAGGTCGTCTCCAATTACAGACCAATAAGTCTTCTTCCAGGATTTGCTAAACTTCTTAAGAGAGTAATGTATTCTTAATTGATTCAATATAAGTATACTCGTAATATCAATTCCATGATTATTATCCCTCAATAGAATGGATTTAGAAAAGGAAAGTTTACCTATTCAGCCGTCCATGACTTTATAACCACTACTTTAAATGCATAATATGAGAAACAGTACACTGCAGGAGTTTTTCTAGATCATAAGAAAGCACTCACTTCACTCACTTTACTTCTTGTAAAACTTTGCAGGTATGGTATTCCAGATTTGGCATATGAATGGTTTAACTCCTATTTAAAAAACCGTTCCCAAAAAGTAATCATAAGTCACCTTGAAAAAGAAACAAATATGTATCAGAATTTCTTTTCTTCAGCTCGATAGGTCAGAGGTGTTCCGCAGAGTTCAATTCTAGGCCATGTTCTATTCTTGACATATAAATGATCTGGCTAACAATCTAAACTATGCAAAATGTGTACTATTTCCTGATGATACAAACTTGCTACAATGTGGTCATTCTTAACTGGACATCCAGAAAAATTTTGATCGCACTATGTTGCCATCACAAAAATGGATATGTGAAAGTTTTCTTGTGTTAAACACTGATAAAACTTCTTGTTTTAATTTCAGCAAATCATGTAACCTAATAGCTGTGATAAATAATAATTACATCAATTTTGTAAATAATGTTACATTTCTTGGTGTCAGTGTAGATTTGTCCCTAAAATGGTCAACTCATGTAATTAATTTGTAAAGTAGGCTTAGTAAAGTTATTTATCAGTTAAGGTTTTTAAGAAATAGTACAAGTTTAAGGGCATTAGAATGTGTGTACTTTGCCAATTTCCATAGGGTGATATGTTATGGCATTATTTTCTAGGGTGCATCTAGTGCCTCTGATGACGTATTTGAATTGCAGAAACGCGCTCTAAGAACAATTCTTCACTTGAAACACTGGGATTCATGAAGAACTCATTTTAAAGAACTGAAAATTATGCCAAATCTCTCAATCTATTTATTTGAAACTATTCTCAAACTTAAAAAAACATGGGGTCGGTGACTCTCAATTCAAATATACATCTATATCAAACAATATCAAAAAATGATATTCGTATACAGAAAAACAGAACAGAATTGAATAAGAAAGGAACATTTAATTCTGGAGAGAAATTTCACAATAAACTGCCTCAGTCCATTAGATTACGTACTTAATAATAAGAATTGGTTTGTATCATGCTATACCTTGTTTTACCAATTTAATTGTAGTTTGTTATCATATTTTTTATTACATGTTTGTGTGACATATTCCATAATAACGTATGAAGAAAATGAAATGTATTTTTAATATTTCTGTAAGTAAGGAGTAACGTTATAATTACTACTTGAATCCATGGAAATTGTACTCTGCCTACGGATAATAAACTATATTTTTTTGAAATACTATATATTTCAATAAACAGGGTCAATTATCATCTCATGTAATCTCTTCGCGAGCGGTTAAAATTTGTTTCGAACAGCAGCTGAACCGAATCATTTGCCTTGTTTTATCCTAACAACTGTCGTGGATAATCCAGCTGCTCCATGGAATGCGCATGGAAGAAAACGAGTTGGAATCGGAGCAAAATTTAACTTAAGAGTGACAAGGAAAAATAGTCAAATCAGTAGTACGAGTAATAGTAGTCATGTTTTTACAACGTATAAGAAATAAAAGCTCTTTATATTAGAAAAGTCCGTAATTATAATCAACCTATTTAAGAATTAGAATTTGCACTTTGTAATCAATTTCTTATTTTAGAGATGTGTTACGAAAACCAATCGTGTTCACCTCTTCCTAACTGTTTAATCGGAGCCTACACGAATGTCACTTAATTGGTGTGATAAGTGGCGGTACGGTTTCGGTGTTGAGGTTTGCGTGAGTTCATTTTGCATGTTCACCTCATCTGACGATTAATGTCTCACATATCGGTTGCTAATAAAATATTTTGAGACAATTTTGGACTGCTGTTAAGTTTGAGCTGGCTGAGGCGTTCAATGAATTTGTTACGAATTACGAATGGGGGTTTGTTACAATCATTACCCCAACGGAATTCGAAAATATTCATTCTAACTCCTGTATCCTACGTTTATCGAAGTTTATCGTTCAAGGTTTAATTACTTTAATATTGAGCGATTTATTACAACATTTTTCTATCCTGGAACTCATTACCCACCGAATTCAAATCCCCCACATGATTTTAATCAAATGTAAAACTAAATCTAGCCACATACGTAATATTTTCCAATCAATTAAAACCTACTTGCTTTAACTTATCATTTTCATACTTAAAGTAGGTACCAACAAAATCTTGATCACGACATCACTATCCGGAGGTCATACGCTAGAGAGGGCAATGGGAATGCACGCAGAAGATCGCGAACGATAATGAGGGGGGGAAGTTAAAACGAAAGAGAAAAAATTGGAAGGAAATTGGATGAAAATACGTGCTTCGGATAGGCCGTTCCTCTGCCACTCAGAGAACACCTCCGAAGACGCAAATAACTGCACCGAGGGAAAGCTGAGGACGTGGAACCAGACGGTGACACCTGTAAATGGCTTCTAATTTGCTGCAAATTGTGTTGGGCTCGTTGAAGAGCTTTTTAGCGTCGTCCGTCGCTTTAGCGTCCAATTCCTGCTCCGCTCGACTAATTCCAGTCCATGGCCAAGTGATGCATTCGTCGGGCAAACAACTTCCCAAGGTAACTGCGATTAAAACGGCCCTGAATACATTCCAAGCACTAATCAATTATATCTATTAGGAAAGAGTCTTCCACGTCGGCAATCAAGTACTCGTCTTCGATATCTTACCCCAATGATGCAGTAAAAGTAACCATGAGCCATGGATACATCGTAATATTCGGCCTGCTTCGATTCTTAGGAACGTCGAATTGTTCAGAAATTTTCAAAACCGACATTACTCACTGATGAACATTTCAATTACAAATGAAAGTTAAATATTTACCCCCAAATTTGCCAAAGTTTTACCTATGGTTCATTGGCTGAAATCATTCTCTGAATGATTTTAGCCAGTTAATTTGCAAGAACTGCCATATTGAAACGCAAAGTAAATAAATAGTAAAAAATCTCAGCTGATAAATATGCAGCATTTCAAGAAACCAATTTTTAACATTAAAGAACTTAAGTATATACATTCCTGGAAAAAACGGTAAATAGACATTTCGTTCGGGATATTATTATAAGAATAATTATTGTAATATTATTATAAGAATCTAATAATGTTATTATAAGAATAAATGCAGAAAATCACAATTAAGCAGGATATGAAGTTAATAAATGAGAGCAGGATACAATAAAATAATGAAGATTTGATCGATATATCCGATTACAATGAACACGAAATACAGTTATCAATTAATTGGATTGATTAATACTATTGCTACTCGAATATGCAACTTATTACTATTGTAAACAGCTTCCCTTGGAAATTTTCTAGATCAACCTTTGGCTATGATTAGAGACAAAATTTTCCGAATTCATTTAAGTAATAATAATAACTGAATTAAGAAATTTAAATGATAAGCAGTCACTTGGTTGTAACTAACAATAAGAACTTTGACTGTCGTCCTTTAAATAAGAGGTTGCATTAGACTTTCAATAATCCGAGGAAGAATAATTAATTTCAGAAACTACAATGAAAGTAATTAAGAGAAAGATCGCATGATTCAACGAGAAAAGTAATTTCTTCGATAACGCCATTAATTGTTTAAGTTTCGATCGACAAGAAGTAGTTCAAATCTAAAAAATCTCCCAATATACTCTTTCTTGATGAACAAATGGAGGCTTAAAGATATAAAAAAATATGTGAATAAATTCTTCGCGGGCTCTCCACCAGGTCAGGTAGCTGATGTAACCTGGTGGAGAGCCCGCGAAGAATTTATTCACATAATACGCCAGGAAAGCACCAGATCCTTCATATAAAAAATATCTTTAACATCGTTGAGTGGAAAATAATGGAACATATAATAGTTAGTTCCTTAATGGGCTTTCTCAACACGTCCAAATTCATAGTGAGTAACCAACACGGCTTTCGTAAAACACGATCCTGCGAGTCTCAGCTAGCGTTGTTAGTTCACGATTTCTTGAAATCTGCCGAAAATAAAAGGCAACTCGACGCGATATTTTTAGATTTTCGGAAAGCCTTTGATAAGGTTCAACATCATAAATTATTATACGAATTAAAAGTTGCGGGTATCAATGGAGAAGTAATAAACTGGGTTAAGGACTTTCTCTCCGACAGAGAACAACGAGTAGTACTAGATGGTGTAAGTTCCAACTCGGTTAAAGTGACCTTGGGCGTGCCACAAGGAGGTGTAATCGGACCGTTACTATTTTTAGTGTACATCAACGACCTTAGCAATAACATTAATAGTTAGGATATTTACGGACGATTTACGGTCCTGAGCGATGTTACGTTCCGTTGGTCAGGCCTCACCTGGAAAATGCGTGTAGTGTATGGGACCTGCAAAATAGTCTTGTGTTCGAGAATTAGATGAAGTACAGCGAAAGGCGATACGTTTTGTAAAGAATTGTTACGACAAGTCAGTGAATGTTACTCAAATGCTTCAGGACGCGGGATGGGAATTTCTAGAAGATAGAAGGCTTAAACAAAGGATAAATCTACATAATAGACTTAGAGAAAGCACGTAGAATGTAGATGTAGAAAAGAAAAACTGATGGTGCCTTTCGTATCAGTAGTTAGACTTCCTCGATGTTTTAATTACAATATAGTAACGCTTAAAATTCTGCTCATTGGCTTTCACACACGAATTAGCAAACATCAGAGCAATATTTTTAATAAAGTGAACCTTCCCTTGTATGAAGATATTCTCGAGTAAATTTAGGGAGCGGATTTAGGGAATTAATTTCTAATTTCACCTTATGGTTGATGTAAATTGTGTAAAATATACTGCCACTAGGTATAGGTAAAAGTATTTTAAATGTAACAAGAAGTTGCAAATGTAAATAATGATTATTATTTATTAATTTGTAATTAAAGGTAATTTGTTCTAAATAAATTACAATTATTGTAGTTTACATTTAGAACAAATTATCTTAAAGGAAAACGCTACACTGACATTATAATTTTTGCGACTTAAATTAATTTAAATTAAATTGTTGTAACCATTACCACGAATATTTAGATAACATACAAGTTATCTGTGCGACAATTTATGTGCTTAAAAGTGTTTCTATCACTGCGTTTAATCGGTTTATTTTCAAGGCCCTAATTGGATGAAGGTTTTTCCGCTACGGATGTTACTCTATCAACTACCAATTGAGATTATTTCTCGTAAACTGTTTCTGTATGATTACCTTATTGAAATTTATCTCTTGACATCGGAGGTAAGGAGGAGGGTAGGCTTGCTTGGCCTCAACTTCATGGATAATGGATCGAAAAAATACATTTAACTGGCCATGATCGCACCTTTAGCAGCAATTCCCTAATACACCTGTAAATTGAGATCGTAATAACAACATATTTCCCAAGATATCGCTACGTTTAGTAAAAATAAAAAACTCCTTTTTCTTCCATTCAAATATATACTCTAAATATATAGCTTGAATTAGCAAAAGGAAATATATCCACAAAACTAATTTTCGAGATGTTTAAACGTAAGAAATGAATAGGACGGATAATCCGACTGTGTCGCAACCACACGCTCCACGGAGGAGCAAACATGGCCGATTACGGCTCTCAATTAGTCATCGATTCGCACCCTATTTTCTGCATCTACTAATAGTTGCCAAGAGATTCGCAAATATGTACCCTCGACCGTAAATATTTTAAGAGAAGCGATGGACCTTTGCATTTAGGAGTCGTTTAAGTCGTTAAAATATCAGCAATTGCGGAGGCTAAGGATAATTATCGGCAGGAGAACAAACAGAAGCACGCAAACATGAATTCGTGCTCAGCTGCTTTGTTCTCCGGAAGCAAGTCGCTTTTTCTCTCCATTTTATTCCTCGAATTATTAAAAATGAAACATCTCCCGAGATCGAATTATCGCCGTTTTACTTCCGACAGTACTGCCACCTGAAGCGCAACGAACGACCACGTGCTCTTCAGAGTGGCGTGTTTAACAATACCGCAGTTTGCCGTCGAGATCCCGATAATACCGAAAGGAAATATTTGAACTAATTAGCTATGTGGACAGACGGGGAATTGCTGATTCGCCTTTGTTTTCCCAACAAATGCCTCGACCATAATTAGTTCCTAAACATTAGCATCGCTCCTCTGTGAGGCGGAACAAGCGGCGAAAGAAGATCAATGTGTTGTTAACGGTGACAAATATGGTTAACGAAACTGTTTGCATTTAAAAGGAAACCAACATCCTTAATAGTAGAAGACTGAAATGCACGGAAGAATTTGGAGCTGGAATGCGGGCTTCGAAGAATCGAAAAACGGAATTAAAAACTGCATGAATAGCTACAAATATTGTCCGAGAATGTGTTAAGGGATTCCAAGATACATTAATGCACCCCAGAAAATTATCAGTAGAAAATGCGGCAGGAGGAAAGGAAGGAAAACGATGCGCACAATCGAGCATTCTTTCTGAATGGAAAAAGCGATTAACCTTACCCGTTAATTCATAAACCTTCACTCAAATAAATATGTCTTAGAGTGTTAGGGCATCTTTCTAGATTTACGTACTTGCCGGCGGACGACTGCAACGACCGTCTATCCTATTCAAGTTTCACATGTCAACTTTATCTCCAGGCTTTGTCACCATTCTCCGGGTTGAAGAAATTTTATAATGCGAATGGAACGTAAAGTACCAGACCTCATTTTTCAAGTTGTTTCATCGAATTATTAAAGGTAGCAAATCGAATCATATCCTATTCGAGTATATACTTCATACTTGCTAGATCTGTTTTATTGTCTCTCGATCGTACATACGTTCTGGTGAATGATGAAGATATCCCTTAGTTCGAGCTTTTAGGGCTGTTTCTGGATATTATTATTATAATCGTTGCAGAAATGCAAAACGCAATAGCTTAAATGTATACTTAAACGTATTTCACTAGACTGTGTATTGTACACGTGTGTACGACATGAATTACGTGTCTCTTGTAGTTAGTTGGTGTATGAGCTTTCACGACGTCCCACCATCACATCAGACACTCAGAGAAAGCTTGCTGATGCACCTGTAGGCGACCATACAGAGGGTGAACTTGAATTGAATTGTAAGTCTTTTTAATGCGACCAACCATTCAGATATAATACCATTCAGTGTTTAGGGCCAATTTTTGTATCCTCCATTTCTTCCTAAGTTTTGAACGCTGAAGTAATACTGCAGTAAAATACAAGGATTCTAACACAAAAAAGACCAGTCTCCAGGTTTCAGTCAATCATTCCAATTCCGATGAGAATGTTAGGTTTGAATCTCAATGGCGGCGGGATTAGTGAGGCGGTCACCGACTGTCCAACCCAATTCCAATTGCGGAGATCGATGGCAATATTCTAGATTTATCTCTTTCCATCATTCGGCAAGAAATTTGACATTCCGCCAATCTAGAGAGAGGAATTGGAATCGGGTCTCCTCAAACGAAATAACGCCATCAAATCCGTCTGACGCAATGATTTAAATCACTCAATCGGATGAAAATATTTCGCGTCCCTCGACCGAATCGCACGAAATTACGTCAGGGGAAAAATTCCTCCCTAGAGAGAGAGAGAGAGGACTCGTATGAATCACAAAAAAAATCCGGAAAAAAATATCAACCCTTTGTAAATGGAATATACACTCACCTGATTATGGCGGCGGCCGGGATTTTTCCGAAATCCCATTTGCGAGGCCACACCTCGCGTTCCGACCGGATTAAAACTCAGCTTTTTTCCTCCAATTTTTTTTCCGATTCGCCTTTAATTTAATGGACGGAGGGAGAGCTACTGAGGGGTTGGGAACGGCTTTTTTCTTTCGCCCTAATCACCAAATGAATTTTCATACTCCATCGGCAATCAAATGCGGAGATCGATTTTCATCTTTTTCCGTTTCCAACGCCATCTTAGGGATTTTCAACGGACGCCTTCTTCGGAAACGATTTAAGTTACTGTTCGCTGGAAGCAAAATGCAGCCTTTTTTGAAGGAGGAATTTTCAATGCCTCTACTTAAATTTATAATATTATACCTACTTTGATTGACTAAATAAACACGTAGGAATAATTACTCAATGGCATACTGAATATGGTTCATACTCCTAAAAGCCTTCCCAGGCTCAGAAACAGTCCTTATGCCCATGTTTGCCGATAGTAATGCACGCGATCTCGAAAGTGGATTACGGAGGTCCTTCGTTCTGTCGCCGCTTTAACTCACCACTATTTCCGTGACGTGTATCCTAAACTGCCATTTTCATAGCTGCGTCCAGTACAAGTATCTCCGAAAAGTAAAAAACATTTGGGCGAAGAAATCACCGAAAGGAAGAGTGGCAATCGAATCCCGATCTTTGTTTTGCCGCGGAAATAGGACTTTCGTTCTTTGAACGTGTACTCCACAAAAATACGCGTTATACAGATCTGAACCCACAATTGTCGTTGGAGGTCAAATTAAATTATTACACATCTTAAAAGAAAGAGCTCTTCGTAATTTCCACAGCAGATCTTTGTTCGTGCGGGTCTGCTGCGGACATTAGGGTGTTCTTTCCTTTAAGATGTGTGCTGAGTTCCACGAAGTCACCCACGGACATATCAATTTCAAATTATTACAGACGTTCAGATTACCTGATTACATTTCTCGGGGTTGTGGCCTTTGTAACTAAGACCTTATTTTTTAAGCTAAAATGAAACATACTTTGGTATAATGTCAATCTTTGGTGCATTTTCTGCTTAATTTTAAAATGTTTCGCCGATTTCCACTGTTCTCTCTTCAATGCTCCTTCAGAAATCCCGATAAGTATCTTCACACTTTCACCTTATTCAACACATTGCTCTACCATCTTCCTTTCCAACATCTCTATGAACATACAATCTTCGTAAACGATAAACACTCGTACGCATTTCTTCTTATTTATTGGTTTTCTGGGCCTGATTTTCGTGGTGCGGTTCCCTCGAGGTCTGTACGGGCCATTTGGTCCTAGCCCCGTCCGATCCGTTTCTGAGTGAACCCGAGCCCGACTTGACCATAATATTTATTGCATACCAATGCCCAAAGCTCGGCATGAGCCCGAAAAAAAACCTGTCCTGAGGCTGAACTCTTGCAGAGTCCACATCTAGACAATATAAAAACGAGCATTAAATATAAAAACTAGTTTCTAAACTGCAGGTAAAACTTCTAAAGGACAAAAATTCACAAAATGAACCTCACAGTTTATTTAAAACTACGTATGATAAACCCGTCTATTTTATATTTGGTATAAATACTCAATCACGACAATAAAAGGAGATTGAATCGGTGACCTTTTGGAGAGGAATCAATATATAAATTGATTCCCAAACAAGAAAACGTACACATTTAGATTTAAAGCAGGGTGTAGAGTCGAACTTTAGTGTAACCTCACCTTCAGGGAAATGTTGGTAAAGATGTTCGTGATAGCAATGGAGATATTAAGATTCATACGCAGCTAAGGCCAAAGTGAAATGGAGATTATAAAAGATGAATGGCGAAAATGCGCACGGCGTCCTTGGCGAAATTAGAACCCACGATCTCAAGAGTGAAAGGCAAACGCTCCTTTTACGACATCTACACGGAATTAATGTTTTTAGTTTAAAGTCACGATTTCCTCATCGCGTATCCATTACATCCGTAAACATTTTAAGCTGATTCTGCAACGAACTGCTAATCAGATGTTATGTCTATCACATACTCAGGCTTGGCCTATGATATGCTAAGACTTTTACGTTGGATCTACGCAAGCATAACGATTTGTTAACTAAATACGAATTTCGATGGTCCTAATCCTTGTTTTGAAACAAACACTGAATATAAAAAGAATTGGAGAAGTTCAAGGTGTGATTTATAAGTTTTAATCCCTCGTAGTCGAACTGGTCTTAAACAGTAATATTAGAGCTCGGTATCCGACAGACCTCAGTTTTTTCAACTTTTTTGTCGAGAAAAACGTTCAATTTTACATTTAGAGACATTTTCATAACATAAAGCAAAATATTAAAATATTTCGACGCAACCAGGGATTGAAACTAAAGCTTCCACTTTCAGATTCATTATTGCATCGAAACAATTTATTCTTCATTTCTGGATCCAACCTCTAATCCTAACAGCGTAAGCTCAGGCAGCATATAGGCAATGACTTCTAAGGCAGCACTTGAATATATTCACTTTCCTACATTTAAAGAGATGGTCAAACAGCTCAACTATGATATTAAGTTATCGATCTGGAAATGAATGATAGGAGAAACAATCACTCCACGGCGGATGTAGTAACATCGGATCGGCAAAGAATCATAATAAACCTCGCATAAATTACCTCTTAAATAGTAATAAATTATCTTAGGAAATTACGAGTACCGCAACAAAGCAGTTTTAAAAATTGATACGTCCAAATTACTTCATCCAATAAAAAGTAATAACCACGACGACGATACCTCACCTAATTCATCCAACGTTTATGATCACCATATCTCCCAATTTCTCCTAATCGTCAAGCCGTGATATTTTTCGGGACAATCTGCCCTAATTTAGTTGATTTAGGTTCACATACACACTAGTGAATGGCAATTAGTGTTTTGATAGTAAGTACCGGATTTATTTATAGAACTCGAAAGCTTTCGACGATGCTAAATGTGGTCCTTCTAAAGCATTTGATTATGTTCAACACAACATCCTCCTTGATAAATTAAATTTCTATGACATAAAAAATGAAAACCTGCTATAACTGAAATCTTACTTAACAATTGGAAAGAATAAACGTTAATCTGTAAACATATGCAATTTCTCAGAATGGACAGATATAGATATAGGTGTACCTCAAGGATCTGTAATAGGGCCTCTGCTATTTATAATAGACATAAATGACCACAGTTTCAATGTTAATGCAGATTTACCAAACACAATACGCTGATGACGCAACCATAGTGCTAACAGAAAAAACAGTTGCAAATATGGTTTTAAATTTGACATATAACATTATCAAAGTGGAAGAGTGGTTCAACGTGAATGGTATGAAACTGAACATCACTAAAACGAGTTTCATAAATTTCAAACGTACAAATGGTAAAAGGGAGAAATTTACTATAACAGCAAATAATTCAAAATCTAGCGCAGTCAATTTGATATAATTATTAGGTGTATACATTGATAAAAATCATAAATGGAAGGAACAGATTAATTGAATTCTTTAACCCTAAATAGAGCATGCTTCAACATGTCATTTATCGATAATATTACCAGAATTGAAACCAGTTTAACCGTTTACTAAGGACACTTCTACTCAGTTTTAAAATACAGCACCATATTACGGGGAACAGCCCAGGGATGGTCAGAAATTTTCAAAATTCAAAGAAGATTCATACGTATCATGACGAATTCCGAAAAAAGGGAAACTTGCAAACCACTGTTCAAAAAGTACAGTATTCTAACCCTTCCATTATATATGTATCCTAAACTGCCATTTNATCATCATCATCAGCCATTTTCAATCCGACGTCGGATGTAGGCCTCTCCAAGCGCTTTCCAATTCTCTCTATTCTGAGCTTCTCGTTGCCATGTTACGCCTAAATACTGAATGATGTCTCTGTTCCATATACATATATATATACGAAATGATTATATATGGGCAAGAGAACTTTACAAGCTTAACCAAATACATAGCAAAACATCACCATAATACTAGGAACAAATATCTATTAAATTATATCCACACATAAGTTAAAATTACATGAACATTGCCCATGTGTATGGGAATTAAACTTTTTAACAATTTGATCGAATAATAGCACTTTCGAGCAACATTTTTGTCCATTATCCCAAAAAACTTTGCTCTAAAGTGCTATTATTCGATCAATGAATATTTAAATTAACCTCACTTCTCTATTAATTATGTATTTAATGTACTGTCGTTATATTGTCAATAAGGTAGAGCTTTGTATAACTAGAATCCTACAATGTTATATAGTTGGGTGAGAAGAATTATGTATCTTTATATCAATGTTTTTATATCAAAAAATGTTATGCAAAGTAAAACATGTATTTATATTTATATGTATTTTTTAATCTAGAACATATAACAAGAAATAATAATAAGATATTGATGAATGTATGATTGTGCGGACTGGTTGGAGGTATGTCTTCACTGTGCGTAGTTTTGTAATCATTTTCTATTCTGACGGGACATCTATTCACTTTTATTGTATTATCTGAATATAATTGTGAATTTTTTGTGTCCGTAAACTACCATTATTACCACTATGTAATATATTTGAAGCTATTGTACACGATAAAGAAAACAATAGCACAATTTTGTTTAGTTAAAGAAGATTCAACATCAATACATTCATTTTCGCTTCCCAAACAGTAATGGCGGAGGGGAAGAGTACAAGCGACTGTTTAAACAGTGCCAATGAGGCATTTCCTTTATCTCTAGTCTTATCATCTTTCGGTATATATTAACTACTCGAAGCAGCAAGAGAGCAGCAGTTTTTCATCCTAATAAACCGCAAGGAGGGACGAGTAGCTTCATAGAGTATCTGAAAATATTTGCCATACAATTACTCGAAACTGTATTTGAAATCTGTTTGCACAATTATAAACAAACGAGCTGCTGCCGCGATACTTTCCGATGTTTGTGCAAAATATATTCGATAAGATATACAAATATCCTCAGCGGATAGAAGAATAGGAAACACCAAGATAAATAAAAAGAATTTTTATTCAGACTTAAAGATACATTCTTATTGCACTTATTAATACTAACACCGTTAAGAGAGCTTCGACATTTAAGGTCACTTCGCTCATTGTCCCCCACCGGGAATCGAACCCGGCACCGCTTTCACTAAAGGAGAACACCCACTTCTGGCAATCCGGGAGCCCTGCACTTATTAACAGATTACATATACTTTCCCCTAACAGTTATGAAATAACAAACAATTATTGTTGAATAGACTACTCTCGTTTCAAATATATTAACGCAGATATTAATTCAATAATTCGTCAATTATTGAGAAACTAACTACATTATCTTCAAAAATGCATCCCTAATACCCTATAAGAAAGCATCAATAATAGAAACAAACGAGTGTAGCGAACGAGAGCCGGATCGGAGAAAAAAATCGAATGAAACATAACAGTCGTAGCTGCTGAAAAGAAACATGAAACTGAAAATTCTCGCATATTAACAGGAAGAAAAAACCGTTACCCACTCCGAATTCCGGTTTCCTGCAATACAATCTTTTCAGGTGGACATGGAGAAAACTTTAACAATTGGGTGGCTCAATTAACTAAATTAATCCTAAAATTATTATCGTATGATTAAATACCAGCTCCCATATTTTGTTCATTTACTTTTTTATAACATGATTATGAGTTTAAATAAAATTTTCTGAAATACAGCTGAGGTTCGACAAATGATAAGGAACTTTTGGAAGGACGCTGCGAAGCGGAAATTAACCGGTTCGTATTGGTTCTACTGTGGCTGACGTTGGAAAACCGAAATGCTATGAAATCATTGAAATGAAGTAAAATTCAGACTAGTAGTGATTGCGGTTTCATATACTGATCACAACTAGGTAATTCGATAGGTCTGCCAATTTAAAGAATAGGCTAAATGAAAGTTAGTTTCCATATATCTTTCTGGTAATGTAACTCATCAAAGAAAATCATACAATTTCACCCGTAAGAAATGTGGAGCCTGCACAGATAATCACGGATGTTTCCATGACTTCAGAAAGCACGCGAAAAGAAGGGTTCCTCATAAAACAAATACTATAAAAAGAAAAAATCAGCTTATCTAAAAGGAACTAATAGAGATTACGAGCAGCTGTGCATATTATTGTACGTTATGAACCGTCATTACCGTAAAATATCACCGTTCTTTTTTCTCCACAACACCATTCTTTGAACACCATCAACAACTTTTGCCATTTCTATGCCACCATACTTGTTAGAAGTCTGTAAATATATATAGTATATATTCTAGTTTAAAATCTCATACAATTTTATGTCTTCGTATTGTGCACCACATTCTGATAAATGGAAGACAGGAGTCCCGAATTCGTTCAGTAGAGACGTTCCTATTGTATTGTAAGCATTTAAAAACATTTTCTACAGCATGGAAATAAATCCATTTTACTTAAAACTTGTCAGTAGATGAGTGGCATTTATAAACGGCTAAATGATAAACTCCGTCACACATTTACTTCGGACAACGAAGCGCAGGTATACTTAAAGATGTCAGTAATACTTATACAGGTTTCAGCTGGAGTTCTCCAAACCTTTCTATCTTGCGCCTGTCTTTTCATTCCCTGGTAGGTTTTGTTTTCTTGCAAAACTGTCAGCATATTAAATTTCCGTCTTCCTTTCCTACTGTTAATTTATAATTAATTGACGCCGCAAACTACAGTAATCTCACGATGACAGCAGTAAAATACGCTCAAATACGAAGAACAGTGCATACCAACACTTTTTGCGCAGAACACTGGACCAATGTGCAGATCCGTGGGGTATGAGCTCTTATTATAGAACGCTGCGGGTCACTAGCGTATCGCGGGTCGCGGCTGCGGACCACTAGCGTATCCTTCCAATTCCTTATTCTACATATGCTTTATTTTGCGAAATATTCTCAAAGCTGTGTTTTTCTAATACGACTTATGTAAAGAGAATAGAGCTCATTGTGCCGCGAAGTTTGAGTTAGTAATGTGCCGTGGAAGTTAAGAGCTAAGAAGCGCTGCCGAATGGAAAAACGCTGGTCCAAATTAAACAAAGTATTACTTTGGTTAGTAATGGCCATCTAGAATACCCGTAGCCTACGTCAGAGTACATATACTCTAAAATTTATAGCTTAATATTCCTTCTTTGCATTATTTTAACACTAATTTAAGAAATATCAAAATAAAAACGTAGTTGCTATAGGGAAGAAACAGGCTGTGCTAAATCGTTTAAATTGTGAAATCTTTAAAAAGACTTTCCTCGCAGAACTGGATAGTCGAGAGGCCTTGTTTCGGACTCCCTAATAAAGCATGTCGCCACTTTTCAGGCGTTCCTTTCAGCGCAGAAAGAGAGAATAATTTCGATGTTCACTTGTTAAGAGATCGCCCGGAGAAGCGTAGATGACGGAGCGGCGAGTGGAGCGTCCCCTCGCGGCGAAACTACAGCCGCCGGACGCCGAACAAACACACCGAGAAAATGGAGCGAAAAAGGTCGCCAATGCACACCCTGTTTCCGTATTACCAGCATAGTTAATTATCCGCCATGAGAGAGAAGGGTTTTCTTACTGAATGTCCAACAACGGATTATACGATGCGCTGCTGCTACTAAAATCCGATCAGCAGCAAATGATAATTGTAGAACTACGGTGATGAATCTGCTGAGAGGAAGTGGTGCAGTTTATTAAAAGATATAACCGCGTTTAAATGGCTGTGATTTGTACATTTTACGAAACTTCGGATATAAACTCTAGACTTCATGGTGGTATTAATTTACTTCATTTCCGTGGCTAAAATAGAACACATGCTATCGTTTTGAACTGGAGGTAATTATTATAATTTAACTGAAATACAATTTATTCCATTTTGGGAGAATACGAGACGACTGGCGTGAATACTTGGGAAATACGTAAAAATGCATTTTCCCAGAATAAAGAGGAGAGAAATGGCTTCAAACTCCTCGATTACTGTAGTATTATGTGGATAGTCCAATTAAATGCATAAAGAATAGAAAAACCAACTTTCTGATAATTTGCAAGGTGAGAAAATAATTTCACTAACGTGCATTTTTTTACCTCGCAGAAGTGATGGTTGCCCCTTCAGATTTAAGATCTATGGTCTTCATGGAATGGAAATCGAAATATAAACCACGTAAGCGTGTGCTACGCATGCTGAGGGAAGTTGTGGAATTCTCTATTAAATATCATAAATCGCTTTGTCCACTTATGCATAGAGAACTATTAAATATTAGACTTGGCGGAACTTTAAAAACTTCAATCATATTTATGAAATCGAATTACAAGCTATCCTAACCAACCTAGCCTTAGCATTAAAATGCTGAATTCTTCACAATGATATCTTTAGTAATGTTTTGATGTAGAATTAGTATGAGCATTGTAGACGAGAAATTACTATGAAATCTGTGTGGAGGAAGTAATAAATTGCTTGTAAAGGTGAAGTGCGGGGGGATTCTCCCTGAGACGGCACTGGTATCCACGAAGGACTGCGCGGAACCCGAAAAATCAAGAACCGAATACACCTGTATGCTTGCATAAGTATAGATATGAAAGAGACGCACACCAAGCAGGGAATGTGTTTGTATTTCAGAAATAATATCTATAAGAAAATCGTAGCGATGATACTTAAATACCATAAGTATAAGATTTTGTAATAATTTGTATTGGTATTACTTTGGAGCGAATGGGCACCGTTTCCCCAAAAACGGTGATGGGAACGCTTAAAGAAAATTAATGTTGTCTTCGCAATTACAGGAGATCGCATCTCATACGCGAATAATCAGTTTTGTCAATAAAGAAGCTAACGACTTAATCGAGTTTATAAATTTGTTCTTTCCAAAGGTTAGAACCTTGTGTGCTCAAGCATTTGGCAACAAGAAGGAGATATACCCCACGAGATTACATTGCCAAACATTAAAGCGAAAATTCGCAGACCTTGTGGAATTTGGAAGCGGAAACATGCAATGCTCAAGGCAATTTGAAATTTTAATGAGAGCCCTACGCCAACGAAACCTGCTTCTCTGCCTATCCTGCATCTTAAACCGCCGCCTAAAATTAAACGCGTTAGGCTATATGTATAAATATATACATATATATATATA